>PVJO010017100.1:0-40106 GCA_004026905.1 Hystrix cristata | reverse complement strand
ATAAAGTCACAATGTTCCTTCTGAATAGAAACCTGTACTGATTAACAGAGATAAACACATCTGTAGTACTTGTTTATGGTTTTGACTGGCTGAATGAAGGCTGAAAGCAAAAGAAACCCTATAAACGTGTGAATACACAGAGAAGGTGTAATCTGTAATTTCTGCAGTGACTAACATGCAATTGTAAGGGCCGACTCCCCTCAGAGGCTTCACATATGCTGTAAATTGAAGGCTACACAGTGATTTTTCTCTGCAATTCCATCATCTCTCTACCATTCAGAACTGCCAGTGTAGTGCCATTATGCATATGTGTGCATTAAAGTGTAGTATTTTCACAATTTCACTGCTGAAATACATGTGTTAGCTTGGAGCAACATCACCTATTACCACTTCGCTGTGGATTAGTTCATCAGGTTACTTTCAGAGAGTTAGATCCGAGGGTAGTGACACTAGGGGATGGTGACAGTTCCATGGAGGATAGAAATCAGAAAGGTCTGCCGCGTGAAGGAGGAAGGTACATCCCCACAGAGGCCAGGGTGGAGAATTGTGGGAGCCACAAGGTCCTGTCAAGCTCAGCAACGGATGAGATGTGGACCAAAGAGTATCATTAGGATACTCATTAGGAGAGTGTAGAGACCAAACTCTGCACTCTTACGAACAAGCACACATGTGTTGCACATAATCCACCTTCAGCAGATCATGACTGAATCAAATTGTTTTTGTCCTAGGGTGATTTGGTACAAAAGTAAAGACTTAGTATTAACATTTTTTAGTTAGTGAAAACATTTTGAATATCCTATATTCTAAAATCAAGTCTCTTAAACATGATTTTCCATTCTAAAATCATTTAAGGAATACATTTTACAACAGAAGAATTCTTTTTAAGGGAAAACACTTCATACATGAAGCATAAATAATTCCTCTTTTAATAAGACGTTTCCTGTAATAGCCACTGAATAACACATCTGCTGCAAGGATATTATTTTTTTCAGCACTCCATGTGCACAGCTCTGATTAGCACAGGTAAAAGATGCACATCTTCAAATGATGAATTGGACCTGGGGCAGGGAAAAGTTAATTTTTATTCTGACAGATTTTATTATTATGAAAGCTCCGAATAGTCCTTGTTTTTTGAAAATACTTTTTAAAAATGAAATACTTGTTCTCAACTTTCTGTGTTATGGTTACTGTTACTTTCAGAAAAAAAAATGTACCTTAAGAGCATCTATCTCCAGTACTAATATATTACTGCTCCACAAAACATATTATATTATCTCCAGAAAAAGATATCTTAAGAAGATCCTTTCTACACTTTTTCTTCCATCCAGGCTTTGCTCTCATTTGCTGTTTTCAAAATAACTGCACAAATGTTACAATATCTTTATGAAGTAAGATAGAAAGATAATTATCAAGCCACTTGTCTTGGCCAACACCTTCGCTGTTGTTCATTTGTACCACTGCTCAGATGTACTCCTTCTTAAAAATTGTATCTACCAAGTAAAGTTTTAGAGTAAGATTTTTAAATCATTTAATTTCAAAAATACATTAGCACAAAACATACTCCAATGTTTGAATTAATCTTTGCCTATTTATTTCCAGGGCTACAGCAACACACAGGGGCCAGGTTATCTTCAAAGATGCACTAGCACAACAGTTGTGTGAACAAGGAGGTAAGAGCCATATTTAACCTGGTTATATTTGTTGTGTCCAAATTATTCCTGGTATGTCCTACATTCCGTGTATTTAGTAAGCACTTCATTGCTATTATTTGGTCATGATGCTTTTACAGTTGTATTATTGACTACTCCATATTCCTAGAAACTATTCATTTAGTAATTATTGATTAAGGTCTACTGCTGAAAATACTAAGTGTAAGCAAAACTAATCAGAAGAAAATTTATTCTATTTTCATGTTTTTTTCTAATGAATTACCTTAAATTATGCTGAAAATGCAAATCTTAGTAGTAATTTTGCAATTCTATAAAAACATATTCTGCTCAACTTACCTCTTAAATTTCTTGCCAACTTTGCTGAAAATGTTTTTGATTATTACTTTAATCTGTGGGCTTGCTGTCAACTGCCTGCACTGTTAATTTAAGACTTGTGGATTGATACTGTGTTCACCTTAGATTAAAATTTACATAATGTCAGATACATGTGTCGGGAGGTGTTCAAGAAACACTGATTTCTGCTCCAGGACTGCCCCACGCACACCAACTCTCCTCCACACTAGACTGTCACAGATGCACACACGTGCACACATCACACTGGAAAGGTGAAAAACAGGATCCCTGCCTCTGTGCAGGATCTCTCCTTCTGTCCTTGAGCTTCCACCTCTTTCACATCTCTGTTGTAGCATTTACCACTTCATATAGCATTTTCCTCTGAAGAGTGGTGGATGCTGCCCTGACACTGAGCTTCTCAACTATAGCCAGATACCATAGTGATCTTTGGTTCCCCGGGAGCTGGCAGGGTGCCTGGCATGTAAGAGAGAGCCACTCCGAAACTATTGATAAATGGCTATGCGTTGGTTTCAACCATACACACATTCCTGGGTGAGGCATCCTGATGATGAACGCATTGTAAGCCGATCTTTGTAAATGTTACACTATTTTCACTGCCGTTCATAGACATATGATCAGTTTTTGTTTAGAATGATGTTCTGGGGACTTTGTTAACTTTAAGAATTATAGATTATTGAATTTAAAGGAAAGTTTTACGAACATCTTTCTGCTAAAAAAAAAATCTGATGGGCTTAGGAGAAAAATGAGGAAAATTGGGGCTCGGGATTTAGCTCAGCGGTTAGAGTGCTTGCCCTGCAAGCACAAGGCCCTGAGTTCTATCCCGAGCACCAAAAAAAAAAAAAAAAAAAAGGAGGAAAATTATATTGGTCTTTAAAAAGCCTAAAAAATTACCATTTATTATTAGTTGTATATCCACATATACTCAATATGATTTTATATAAGCAATGTGATATTTGATGATCATTACTGGAAACTCTCTGATTGTTTACTTACATAATTATTAAATCAGAAAACTCCACTCTATACTTTGAGACATATTATCAATATTCTTTGGTTAAGCAGATTTCTATTCTGTGATTTTGATTTTCTTGAATTCAAATATTAAAAAATGTGTTTTTGTGGGTAAGCTCATGAGTTCTAGCACAATGTAAATCTTTTTCCAGGCTGTGAAAATACTCACATTAACTGAAAATATAGAACACCATGTAGCAGTGAATATTAATAGCTTGAAAAACCCTTAATGTCAGACAAAGATATGTCTAATTGTGTTAATATTTATCATTGCCTAAAAATGAATTTCTTTTAAGCCATGAATTTTTAAGTCTGTAAATTAAATCGCAAATGAATTTCTGAGGTTGGATCATTTAAAATGAAAAAAAGCAAGAAAAATCAGTGGGGAAAAAATGTCAACCAGTGAAGAAAATAATTGCATTGTATAGTAAGTAGTATTGCACATGACCGTGATTTATGTGATGGTAGATGTGGATATTATTAAAAATGCTGTACAGCCCAGGACCGGAAGGGAAGCATTGAGCTTTTCAATGATACCTAATCCTTTGAAATCATACCAGTTTAACCAAGGTAAGGTAAAAAAGAATACCAACAAGAATGATGGCTCCCTGCTGTCAGGAAATAATAAGGAAAGTAATTGGTGCTATAAACTATGTATTTATTTTGGCCCTATCTACTTTTAATTAAAACATTAATTATCTCTTCAAATAACACAATTTAGCATAAAATGATTTTCTATGCATTAGTTTAGGACTATCTAATATGTTTATTAGAGGAAAAATGGCAACCGCTGTATACCACAGCACAGTGCCTTTCAATTATAATGTAGTCAGTAGATTTGTTGATTTTAATTAATAAACAACTCAAACAAATCAAATTTTGTTTTGTAGAGTTGGGAGATAGCTATTATTCTAAGACTATTGTTGGCTAAATGTATTGAAAAAAGTAAAAGTATTAGAAAACATATTCGTGATGCCTTAGATAATC
Source organism: Hystrix cristata (assembly GCA_004026905.1). Taxonomy (NCBI): domain Eukaryota; kingdom Metazoa; phylum Chordata; class Mammalia; order Rodentia; family Hystricidae; genus Hystrix; species Hystrix cristata. Next base: position 36,084 of record PVJO010017100.1, on the reverse strand, counting down.
CACAGTCTTGATCCCTTTCCTGGAAGACCGTCGTTGGATGACTTTACTCTGCACACATGCATCCAGCATCTTCAAGACGTCTGCCCTAGTCCAAGACGGGCTTGGCAGCCCTTGAGGAACTCTCAGGCCAGGATGTAAATGGCAGATCCAGGGATCACAGGGAAGCTATTTTGCCTGAAGCCTTAGGAAGAGCGCCCTAGGGAGGTCGTCCTGAGTGGTCCTTGGGGTAGAAGTAAAAAGGCAGGAGATTTCATTGCTGTCCTCCTTCCTTCTCTGCTGACCCAACTTTGACGGCCCACATCCCACATTCCCAAAGCTGGGAATTGCCTGATATCATCCTTTCTGGTTGCTCTGTCCTCGCTTTCTTGGTGCTGATGCAGAGATGGCAGTAATGGCTTTCTAAAGTAAAAATGTGATTCTACCATTTCCCTGCTTAAAACTCTTCAGTGTCTCAATTAGAAGCAACGGCATATCTTCAGAGCAAAATTCCTACTGCTTGTCATGCAAACAAAGAGAATCTTTTACAGTCTGGGTTCATTTTGTACCCCCTACCTCATTTCTTGTCATCTTCTCATTTCTACTGAAAACTTCCTCAGTGACCCTCGTTCTGTCATTGCAGTGTTATTTGTACCTTCTCCTCACCTTTTTATGCCTTTTTATTCTGGCCCACTGAGGCTTTCCGACCCCTTAGCTATTACCGCCTCCTGCCAGCTGAGAGAAGGGACGCCTGGGACACTGTGACTTGGGCAGTGTCAGAGTCGTGTCTGTGTGCAGACATGATGAAGAGGCGGACCTGCCTCTGTCTGATCCGTCGTGGTCATGGAGTGGCCTTGTCTGAAGGAGGTGTTTTGTGAGCTTGTTTATGCTCAGCAGGTGAGCGCCAAGGCCACTCCCTGCGTGACGGGGGCTGCTTTTCTTTCTTGAGGCTGAGGACAGAAAGCCAGGGAGCAGACCTTTACTTTGGATTTCAGACTTCGCGAGGGCTTTGGAATCATGACTCTGGCTGTGTGACCTTCTCCCCCAGACGCTGGCACAGAGGACAGGCTCAGTGAGACATAAAATAAAAGGAGCGGCAGGAGCCAAGGCTTCAGGAAGGCCAGTGGGCGGTAAATACAGAGCTTAAACTGATCAATGTGGTGAGAACATGAATGTTTCAATTTTTTTCTTAAATTTATCTGGTTTTTTGCCAGTGAATTTGTACTATTTGGGTTCTCTGAAAATAACACAAGTTTCAGCAAAAAAGCACTCATATGGGGCTCTGCTTTTGAAGGGGAAGGAGCAATCCTGCTGGGGCAGGTGGAGTGAATCTTTCTCAAGCACCAAAGGGAAATTTTAAACTGCAACCCTCATGGCTCCTCCATGGAATCCCCACCTGACTTATAACGTGGTCTGTTCCTTTGTGTCATAATTTTTGTTTAAATATTCACTTCCCCTAAACGGGAGGTTTTTGAGGGCAAGAATCATAATCATCACTTAATTTTTTTGTTTTCTTTCACACATAATAATGGTTGGCATAAAGCATACAGTCAATAAATGCCAAATAGTTGACTTAAATGTTTGATAGTGAAAACTCATCACCCTTTCTGAAAGATCTTTCTCCACAAACTTCTGCTGTGGAACAGTGTGACACAGCATGGCCGTTACAAAGCATCGCTCCTGGGCCTGGTTTCGTGAAAAGTGCACATTGTCATATTTAAAATCTGAAAATGATTCAGATTTTCACTTGAAATCTAGTGGACAGTCTTAATGCTTTTGGAACATAGACCAGATTCAGGAATTTTTATATTTCCACCTTGAATTCTGAGGTTCTAAGCAATTGTAAACAACCTCTAGCTGAGTTTTACTAGCATGGACCCAAAGTGTTCTTACCTCCAGTCTGGGGCCACTGCTGAGTGTTTTTGTGTGTGTGTAAATGATACACTGTATTTTTCCAGTTGTCTTGAAAGCGGAAGATGCTTGGGTTTACTCACTATCTGTAAAAAAAAGAAGGGAAATCATTCAACATTTCATGCTCAGCAAAGCTTACTGAAAGCCTGTCCCTGGCCAGGTGCTCTTTTAGGCTAGGTCTTACCCAGCTGCATTCCAGTGGAGAGGAGACAGTAACTACGAGACATAATAGATGAGTACATGTAGTAGCGTGTTAGAGGTGCTATAGGAAAATAATCCTGAAAATACGGTAGGGTAGGAGCACACAGTGTTGCAGGCGGGCGGCAGTAGGTCAGGAAAGGAGAGCAAAGGAAATTTCAAAATAGACTAACTTAAAAGCAACTAGGATAGATCAATCTTTTTAAGAGTTATTATTGAACAATCTGGAAAGAGCTGCAGACTTAAACTATATCCCTCCAAATCAGGGAAAATATGTGCTGTTGAAAATTTTAATATGAGTGTGGTATGACTAGATTGAGGAGAAGCAATAATATTTGAATTTATGCTATGATCATACACCCATAGTTTCCTTATCTATAGACTAAGCAAAGAAACCAAGAAAACTAACAACAAAAATATACTACTTACAAGTTTCAGAACTAGAATCCAAGTCTCTGGACTCACGACTCAGGGTTGAGTCCCTTGTACCAGGCAGATTCTTGGGGTGGGGGTGGGGACTGAATCCAGGGCTTTGTACTAAACTGCATCCTCAGGAATGTTTAGATTTTTTTGTTTTGCAACAGGGTCTTGCTAAGTCCCTAAATTACCCAGGCTGGACACTAACTTACTATTCTTCTGTCTCGGTCTCCCAGAGTGTTGGTAAGGTAGATAGCACAGTTGGGGGCACAGGCCTGCTCCCCTGCACTCACTTGAACCTCAGTGACACCCCCCTACCCTTGCTGCAGAGATTAGTACACATGGTTGAGATAAGGGAAACAAAGACCCCAAGTCTGCCCTGGGAAACTTCCAAAAGCTTTTTCTTCGAACCAAGACCCGTGTGCACCGGACTTCCCTGCATGACCTACAGTGACCCTTCTTCCCCCGGAGCGCATTGAAAGTCCGCGCATATGGACTGCATCTCATACATGTGATTATAACAGAATGAACTGTGGGAAAGGACTGCACAATAGACACAGCTGATGTGACTCAGCACCCTGTAAATCACACTGTCAGTCATCCTCTGGAAGACCCCAGGCAGAGGCCCCCTAAAGCAGGTGCAGCGTTTAGACCCCTATACCTATACCCCAGATGCTCCTGCCATTTTCTTGAGGCCAGCACGAGCCCGCTCACTCTTAGGGTGCTATTGCCTCAGTAAACTCTACTGCTGCCATGCCATGTGCAATTCTTTGATCATCACACGCTGGAACCCGGGCACCTGTTCCAGGACCCCATAACCCACAGTAGCATTGAGATCACAGGCGTGCGCCATCACATCCAGCACCTTGATGCCAAGTAGATTCAAAATTCAAACATTGAAAATCTTTAGGAACCACTGTCACCCGACAGGGTCCAAGGAGATTCCCAAAGCAGAGATTACCCACTCTCCCTACCTGTAGAAAAAGTCGCAGGTTTGCTGGCTCCCATCACAGAAAAAGAATTTTCAGAGCTAGTTAGGAAGAGGCATGAAGGGGTTAGGCAGAATTTTAAAAGCACACACTCAAAGAATTAGAGCAGGGTCTCTCAAGAGAAACGAGACACATCGTAGTCTGGAGCTGCTATATGTAAGGGAGCTTTGGGGTGGGAGTCTGAATAACTTAAGGATCTGTGGGACGCAGTCCGGAAGGCTGTGCTCCTCTCCCACAGAGGAGGGTGAAGTCTGTTCCTAGGCGATTGCCAGTGCCAATCCTGAGGCCCACTCATAAGTAAGAAGAAAAGACCAGAGTCTATTCACAGGTGAAATGGGTGGCCCAGGCTTATTTTGTCTTCAAGGGCCATAGGAGTTATTTTGACTGTGTTTTGTTTTTTATTAAAAGTACAGTTTTAAACATATTATTTTCCTTGTCTCCCTTTTACACTATTTTTCCTGTGCTAACTCACCACAGCCTCAATCAACAAAATCATCCCTTACTGCCCCAATTCCCTGAAAACCCAGGAGGGAATACAGGGGATTTGGAACCCTTGTAAATCTGCACACTTAAGGCCAAAGTGTCTAGCCTAAGACTGATACAAGCACATCAGCGTGGCTGCTACTGGCCCAGTAGTGTGCACAAATCATGGTCGAGGACAGAGCAGAATAATGGGGGTGTGTGTGTGTGTGTGTGTGTGTGTGTGTGTGTATTCACCGGCCTGTGAGCTTTTTGGCAAACCCTCTTCAAACATACGCATTGATTATTTAGCAAGGCCAGATGGCAGGCTTAGCAGTCATGCCCTGTAGTGCCCCCAAAGGGTGCGTGCCATTTATAAAGCACACTGGAATTCTCTGTTGTCAGTTTGATGGAAGTGGCTATAACCAAAGGCAAATGTTTTATGTCAGGAGAAAGGGGTCAGGCTTACAGCTGGTGCAGAAAACCTTGGCTGCTCTCTGCCAGTCTCAGCAGTTTTTCTGCTGTTCATCGCCCTCAGCACAGTGAGAGGTAGGAAACATGGATGTATTCTCAGTGGGCCACTGGGTCGTGCTGGTAGCCTGCATACTTCATTCAGACCCTGAACTCTTGGGAGTGTTTAAATCATTTGTATTAAGGATTGGTGAAAATTTACTTAAGTTGTGAGATAGAGGGAAGAGAAAAGTTTGATAAGCAAATCCATATAGTATGCGGGGTATTTAACTTACTTAGATGTTTTTCAGTGATATGAGAGTACCTTCTAGGCCTGGGGCTATAGCTCAGAGGTGGAACGCTCGAGTAGGGTGTACAAGGCCCTGGGTTCCATCCTAGCACCACAAATAAATACATTATTTTTAAATAGAACTTTTATAGCCAAATATTATACGAACTGTTGGATCAGATATACCCAAATCTTCCCATGACTAAGCCTTGTTACTCAATAGCTTATTTTACTAAATGTCTTTGCAATAACCTGAAATGCAGTCTTTATTAAATCACTCTTGTTTCTCTCCAGTAGGGTTTTACTGTTATCTACTTTAATTGTTAAAGAGAAAAAATAATGTGCTTTGGCTAGAATTTACCCAGTGTTAAACACTTGCCAGTCAAAGACATCTGTTTTCCCTGTGGCTGTTTCGAAGCTTGAATTTCAGTTTAGCACTTACAGCCTCTGTTCATGGCATTGTCATTTACACCCAAAGACAGCTGAGTTGGGAGGCTTAGGAAATACCATGCAGGACACCGTGACCCCAGTCTTGCATTGAGGTCTCACAGACTACCCAACAAGGGAAGGAACTAAAGCCCTCTTGGGGCTGTGGCAGGCAAAAGTGCCCCCGTGTGATCTGGAAGATAGACAAGATTGAGGGGAATGACAAAGAGGTGATTCTCTTGGCCATACGAAAATTTCTTGCTGCTGGCTTTGGGTGGGTCTGGCTACCTTTTTCATTTCCTGAAGAAGGATGTTTTGGACTGGTGCTGTTTATTCCAGGGTGATTGAACATAGATTTAAACAACCTTCTTTTCAATTCTGAGGGCTATATACATTGCCCCACTTGACAGCTTTATCTAGTCCAAAGTCAAAACACCAAGATTTATGCCTGAAAAGAATTTGACATTGAGTTCTTTTGAAAGCCCATAGAAGTGTGCTTTCTACTCATGCTGGTATATAATCTGCTTGATTCCCTCATATTTTGAAGGGCAGAACCTAGATTTCTATCTATATAATTACTTTGGAGAGGGGGGTAAAGCTGTTGCTAGTACATGTAAATCATTGTTCTATTTTGGCTTCTGATATATTATTTCATGCCTCCCATTAATCCAGCCTTATTTTAATGTACATGTGAAGATTCAATTGTTTCATATAATAATGGTACAGATTGTCAAAATCAAGTTTTTAGGATTTGAAATTAATTAATATTAATTAGCACATATGGTGGTGTGTCCCCAGTGTGTGGGACACCTTACCAGCCCATGGGCTGTGTGACAATAAAAGACATGTTCATGTCCTGTTCTTAAATAGCTTTTACTATTGATACAGTAGTCCAAACCAAGAAGAGGACCTAAACACCTTTACAGAAAAGCATAAACTCAGGGGAAAGGCCTTCCTCCCACCTCCTCTGAAGCCTTGATCCAATAATTTTACTCTTTCCTAGATTCAATATGCTGCTCTTGGGGGATCCCATCTCCTCAGTGCTTAAACTTGCTAACACCATCACTACCTGGAACAAAAATACAGGAATGTCATCGTTGACTGCTTGTCTCCCTCTGGCCGTGTTTCTCCCACACGTTCCAGCATACTGAAAGAGCACTACACGTTCCTAGGCCTCCCTCCCCTCCTAATCCTGCCATCTGCCTTCACGGCCAACACACTTTGGAAACCGACATCCTCAAGGTCACCAGTAGTCCACCAGGATGCCAGCCAGTCCAAAGGACACATGCTCACCCTCCCTGGCTTCCCTGCTCTTCCTCAGTTTCCTTATACAGGTTCCTCTTCTCCCCATGTTGTGCACTCTGGGACTGACGGTGTCTGCCCTCGAGCTTAGGCTACTGCCTGCTGCTTCTGGCGATCTTGCACCTGCGGTTCTCATTGCCCCACGTCTGTCCATTTACTTGGTGCTCAGTGCCAACTCAGAGTCAAAGCTAAGTGGTTGAGAGCATGATGTCTGCAGCTCTATTCCTGGGTTTGCATTTCTGTTCTGGCACATTTCAGTCTTTCTAGGACTCAATTCCCTCATCTCTAACATAAGGAAAAGTATAATACTGACCTTCTTGGACATCCCGTACAATTCCCGAGAGCCAGGCACAACACTCTGTGCCCAGAAGGAACATAGTAATGTTTTAAGGACTAAATGCCATAATGAAATGCATAATTTAGTGGCTAGCGCATGCTCTAAATGTTAGGTGTTGTTATTATTACTGAGCACTTATGTTTAGATGTCCTTCTGGTACCTTGAACTCCATATGTTCTAAACTGAACTTTATTTTCCCCCAAAGCTGCAACCCTTTATTGCAGCTCTGGTTAGAGACTTCGTAATCAGCCCAGGTACCGAAACAGAAGCCTTGGTAAAATTTTTTTGCTTATCCTTTTCTATCTTCCTTGCCTATATCCAACGTGTATAAGACCAATTGATCTTTTAAATATCTTTTGTCATGCTTACTGCTTACCTCTTCTTCTCCTCCTTCTTCTCCTTCTCCCCCTCCTCCTCCCCCTTCTACACTCTCCTCTTTCCCCTTCTTCAGGCCTTCCACACATCCATTGCTCCTATACACAAAATGTATTTTGTTACTTCCAACCTGAAATTCTTTCACTCCCTCTAGTTGCTTCCAGCTTCCTCAGGCTTTCAAGACCCTCCCTGCGTTGTCCCTGCCTCTATGTAGCCGCTGCAGCCTCCTCCTCCTCCTCCTCCTCCTCCTCCTCCTTCTCCTCCTTCTCCTCCTCCTCCTCTTCCTCATCTTTCTCTTTCCTACTTTGGAATGATATTTAAAAGCCCTGGGTGCTGAGGCTTTAGGTCAATTTATAGCTATACTTCCTGCTAACTTCCACATCTGTGTACAACATTTCTTGAAGTTCTCAGAAGTCTATTACTTTGTTTAATTCCACAGCAATACTATTTTTAAAATAACAATTCAATAACAATTCAAATGATACATTGTTTTGTATTCTGGTTTTCACTTACGTTTTTATTCATATTTGTAGAATGTTTTTTAAAAAAATGCATGGGTGTGAGTCCAAAAAAAGGTGGGACATGGGCATGGTAAGATAGTCATGAGTTTTAGTCATCAAAGTCCCATCACTGACAGCTCATAGTAGAATACATCTTACCTAAAAGAGTTCTGTGTCCCCCAATCATAAGTCATAAAACTGTATTTTTATTTTTATCCTATTCCATTTATTTCAGAATATAAAAGATGATGAGTTGTGATGAAACACAAATCAAACTGAGGTGGGAAGTGAGGGAGGAAAGGAAGAGAAAAATAATTGCTAATATTGCTGAGTCTCTGTATAATTTAGCTGTCTTTAAATATTAAGCAATCTTTTATACTGATCATAAGTATATTCTTGAATACAGGGAGAACTGTTTTCACTCTAAATTTATAACATTTTTGGAAGCTTAATTATCATACTTGAAGGTCAAACAGTGTTTTATTGCAATAAAATACAAAAAGTAATAAAGAAATTATTCCTGGGGAGATGAAAGTCCATGTTCATAGCTCATTAAATACTAACTTCACAGACCATGTCTAATTTGTCATATTTAGCTTTGGAAATTTAATACATTTGAATTTCAGATTAGGCGAAGAGCCACCTGAGGCAAAACTACCAAGGGCCTTTGAATTCCAAAGTGATTCGGAAGAGAGTTCCTGTAACCTAGTACCTGTATTTGTAAGAATTGCCTGTCATCATATATATATTGCTTGCCCGACTCAAAAGCTTTTGTTAAAAGTGATCAATAATATTAACACAAAGCTCGTTAACCACTCTCCTAATTTGATGTTAGGTGGCCTTTCCTTTTCCTGCCCAGCCTATTTAAATCTCCACCATTTGCACTGAGCAATTAGTTCAACAAGTTGGCTGAAATGATCACTACGGATGAATTTTGGAGTCATGTGATTACTTAAAAGTATCCTTCTAAAATAAGTCAGTTGAAAGGAAAACCTTTGTCAAGAGAATAACCTTTGAGGAAATTAAATACAGCCTCATTTTTTCCAATGTGTCCATTCTGGGCTGCTGTGACTTCATGAGATTTTGATGAACTCAACTTTTGAAAGAGCACAAACAAATTTCACTTCTCTCTCCTCCTAATGTTGTCTCTGAGCACTTGGTTTTCTTCCATGACTCCCTAGCCTTTCTGTGTGACGGCCCGTACGGGTCCCTTTCCTCGGTCTAGGTTAGCACCATCCAACAGTGGTATAATATGAGCTTCATGTGTCGTTTTAAATATTATAGTAGCCACATACAAACAATAAAAATAAATAAATGAAATTAACTTGCTTGTATGTTTTATTTAGTACAGAATTATAAAAGTTTAACATTTCAATATAATATAGTCAATATAAAATTATTGAGGTATTTTGCATTCTTTTTATTAAAACTTCAAAATCTAGAGTGTGTTTAAACTGAACAACGGGCATCTTAAGTACTGAATATTTGGTATGTTGTAAGATTTCATAAAAATCTAATTGAATGTTAGCCTCTTATACTGCTAGTTCCTTACCTACTTGAAGATCTTCTAATAACTAATTTAGTACCAAAAATAATTTTCCTTTAATATCCCCATCCACCTTGACAAAATTTGTTCATTTTTTAGACGAGCTGATGCAACTTTGATGCCAAATATGTATATATCATTTTCAAAACTGTATCTGTCCAAGTGAATTCATTTATTCTTGTGTCAGCCTAGTATTATTAACATGTAATTCTCAATATATTGCATAAATTAAAAAGCAACTCCAAAATTATTAACATAAACAGGAAATTCATCAGTTTTTTGTAGCTTTTTGAAAACAGTTTACATAATGCTAGGATCTACAGTTAAAATCCTCTAAACATTGACTCATGTTAGGAAAATGTATAATATGATTATGAATTTGAATTTTAGAAATTTCAATTTCAACACAGCTAGTTTGCAAATAAACTCTTGATTTTCTGGAAGCTTCCAATTCAGCTTGTTCAAATGCAGTGTGATATTGGTGAGACAACATACATCACTGTGCTGTGTTTTTGTCTTCGATTGTTGAATAATTGACAACTATTCCTTCTGTTTCAAGAATATCTTCAAAAAAAAAAAAAGAATATCTTCAATTAGACTTAACAGTTCAGTGAATTTTTGTGAAGCTCTCCTACAACTTCTATAAGCATTGGTATAATACACAAGACCTTTAAATTTATTGCCTTCTGTTTTTTCAAACGTTCCATAGACTGATGGTTTTTCAGAAAGTTTGGATATATATGTTAAAAGGTTTGTACAGCTGCTATATCCATGATACTTTCTGTAGAACCTGCTTCAAACAGCTGAGCACAGATCTTTTCTATACATGTTAATGTGAAACTATAAGACACACATTAGTTTCTTGCTTTATAATGCTAACTTAGTCTGGGTTTTTAATCTAACGTAACTGAATTATTTCCTATCATAATAGAAACTAAGCTTTTTCATATCTAGCAGAAATTATTCTTTGACATATAAATTATTTTAAGATATCTGTATCATGAATTGTGTTTTCAGGTAGTGAATTAATGTTTCTTCATAGATTTGGAAATCCTGTGGAAAAAATCAGCAAAGTTTTAACTGGGCAGTGTCCTGTATCTCCATACTCTCTCAGGGCACCCTTTCTTCAAATGCAAGTTTACACGTGTCCTCTGCTGCTAGGGTCTAGGGGTTCCTTGTGCTTTCGTGGTCAATCTGAAGTCCTTAGCATTCAACCCCACAATCTTCTTCTCCTAATAGTTCCAATTTTAGCTCCTCTACTCTCTACTCTTAAACCTCCGTCTAGTTACGCTGAACTCTCTGCCTTTCTACCTTAGAAGGAAGCTTTTTTTCCCTCCCTTGGCTCTGTCCGTCTTCCTCCTATTGATCTTTCAGAACTCAGCAGAAAAACTGTCTTTTCTGGAAGCTTCTCTTGACCCTCTTCTTCCCCTGGTCAGCCTGGTTTAATGTCCCTCCTTGCCCATCCCCCTCACTTAGCACCCTCTGAATGCTGTCACAACACTTCCTCTTGCAGTTGTCCCCACCCAACAGGCGTGCTGTGAGAGCCAGGATCGTGCTTCTGATTTCCGCTTCCCTGGTATCCAACACAGTTCCTGGCACGTGTGGGTGCTCGCAAAGGGTTTGGCAGATCCATTAACTATCAGCTCATGTTTCTATGGTGTGCCTGAAAGGTTACCTGACTAAGCCTACATAATAAGTGACCTCTGTGTAGGAATGCAACTCTTCATTCTAAGAGGAATCCCTTACGTTTAAATACAATAACTAAGTAAAGAGTTGGCCATCTTATTTTAGGATGTTTATCAGTATTTTGTTCTTCTTCCTAGAAAAAGTGTCTAAAATTTTGATTTATTTAATGTGACCTAAATTTTGTAGCTGTATTTGTGATCGTTTCTCACTGGATTTTGCTTCTGAGGCTAATCAAGCATCTTCTTTTCCTCTCTTGGTCCAGCTCCGACAGAGGCCACTACACACCCACACCTAGGTAAGTGTTCAGGGCTTTTCCCTGAGTTCTCGCCCTGTCGCTCTGCCCTTCTGGCTGTGTGGGACGATGTTAGAGAGGTGTGGAGATCCTCAGCCATCTCTGATTCGCTGACCAGTCCCTGAAATGAGCCTCAGGTCCAGACTGGGTTTGAACACAGAACCAAGTAAAGTTGTGTATTCTTTTGTCGTCTGGTCACCCATGCAGGGACTTTCACACCTTCCAGAGCCCTCACTCCGGGAGCCTGTTCGGTGTTGCATGAGTTTTCCCAGTACTCCCACCGTCACAGACACTGCAGCACAGAGGCAGTGGGCATGGGCCTGAGGAGGTAGGGGAGCAGAAGTCCTTTCACATTTGAGATTTCTGCTCAAATTAGTACGCTGAAAATGAGAAGTGATTCGGTCATTTCTTCAAAACTTTAAGGGAGACTGTTGAAGTGACCGTCTCCTTTTTCACATGGTACCGTGATTTTTTTTCAACGTCCAAATACTTAGCGACTCAAAATCTCAGGGCAAGGCTGGATAGCAGTTAAGTGTGCAGCTTCTAGAACCAAACTGCCTGGGTTTTTCTCACCTTCACCACCTGCTCGCCCTGCGGTACTGAACAAGTGACCTCACCTCTCTGTGCTTCAGTTTCCCCTACTGTACAGTGGGATTAATACTAGCACCTATCTCACGGGGTTGACATGAGGATTCAATGAAGTTGTAAAGCATATGGTGAACAATATGACAATGTCTGGCAATAAAGAAATACAGGAACAAATACCCACTGAGGCTAATCCATTGCCTTTGTTCAGAAGTCTCTAGAAAATAAGCGATCTTTAAGAGCCAGATTTCTTATTTGTGTCAGTAAGGACTTACTTGAAAAACAAATTGCTATGTTATACAATTTAGTAAGAGTGAAGAGAAATCATCCTAGCTGGTTCCCACCTTTTCATACATGTCTCACCGAGGGACTTCCAGACAGGCCAGTTATTTGTCTCTGGGCTTTTCCTTTCAACCTATAAACCCAATTAATTTATTTTTCTCTTTGGAAAATCTGCCTTGAGAAGCTCCGCTTTTATGTTGTGCTGCAGCTCGGGGCTGCTCTGAGTTGGCAGATGCAGTACAGGCTTAGAAGGCTGCCTCCTGGCAGCCCGGACCAGCTGTTGACCCGCAGTGGCGCAGCTGATTCCGGCCGGGCTGGGAATGTGAGAGTGAGCGCCGTGCCCTGTGGGCATTTCAGACTCTGCATCTCTTTGCTTGGAGGAATCATTAAATCAGTCCTGAGCACAGAGTGCATCCCGCTCTCCCCAGTGTCCAACCTGGTTCTCCTTTCCTCACGCCCGAGGCTTTCAGTACTTGGGATTCGCTGGTGTCCACAACTTCATTATGCGCTCACCCGCTGGCGGACCTGGTACAGGGGGGTGAGGGCTGCTAGGTGGGTCTGTTACCAAAGAGAATTGGAAAATACGCTTCCTGATTTTGGAAGAGATTTTAATTAGCCAATGAGCTCGGCGAGTTATATTTGAGCAAGCTTCTCAATACACTTTTGATTAGAAATAAAAAATTTGGGTTTTTTTGTTAATCAGGTGTTATGATTTTAATTTTTCCAAAAGGCATCTGTTAACTTGTTAAAAGAAAATTGTAAAGATCCATAGAGATTATGTTATAGTGGAAGTGAATGTCCTGAGCAAGTCTTCTGATTGAGATGAGAGTGTTTTTAAAGCACTAATTAATTTTTTATAACATGAGCACACTCATACTGTAGCTGCCATAAAAATTTTTCTTCTTTGCACACGTTTTTTCAGTGGAAATATATACTCTACACTTTAGGAAAAATTCTTTTATCTTGACATGCCTGAAGCTCTTTGAAAACATAAATGGGTATTTAACACAACTCAAGGACAGTGGTGATATATTTAAAACCGTGGATAGTTCCGTGGCATTCCTCCTGATTTTTAAATTGACTTTGCTTAGGAATTTTGCTTATTCATATACATAATTTCTCTTGTGCAGTGGAAGCCCAGTAAATAAAAAATGAACGAATATAGCAAATGAGAAAGCAGCCAGAGCAAGATGGGTAGTAGGAGAGAGAAGAGAAAACGGGTCAGTAAATACCAGCAGCTTCAGCTACAGGTGAACAGCTGGAATATTGCTCCCTTTCATGCTTCAAAGTGAGACGGAGACCAAATTTGCCCGATGGTGTCTTGGAAGACGTAGATGAGTATGTGTCAATGTATGAGCGACAGGTTCCCTTGTGGACTGTCATCATGGTTGCTGCTGACTTTGACCTGCCTGCCTGAGACAGTTTGGTGGCTTATTCTTCAGGGCCTCTGGGCTCCGGGCTTGGAGGTGTCTGAACAACTCAGCCTTCATCCATCCCATAGTAGTTTAGAAACAAAGCAAATATACACTGTTCATTTGAAATTCAGTTGCAGTTTAAAATACTGTTATGCTTCAGAAGTGCAGGCTCTTAACACTTTTGCTTAGTTAAATTTATGGTTGTAGTATAATTCTTTTCCAAATATTTTCCTTTTCTTTTAGCTGAAATACACACAGACAGCATTATCCTACGAGATGATTTTGACTCCTACCCCCAACTGGAATTGAATCCAAATATATGGTAAGTTACAGGAATATACCTCGTTTTGGTTTATTCAATGCAAAAAAAGTTGACTGCCCTCTTAAGAAGTAGTTACTTAAAATTAGATTTCTCTTTAGTGCTCTAGTATCAGAATTGTTCAACTGTGTTGTGGGCTTAATGTAGACTATACATAGTGCTTATTTCTTGATTTCCTCAAGGACTGAATCTAGATGCTCCCCTGAACCTTGGGTGTGGTTAGAATTTTTTTCAGTGGTACAAAAATCCTTCTTTAGAAAACATTATGCTAAAAAAAAATTATGCTGTAATTCTTCTGATGATTACACTGATGCCAAATGAAAGAAGGAAGATTTTTGCCTGAAATGATAAATGGTTTGAATCATATTTCCAAATAATTTCTAAATTATTGAATCACTTCATTATTTATATTCTGGTCTTTTCTCAGAGGTTGTTTAAATGCAAGTTCCATGGGATTTTTTAGGGCAAAGAAATAATGAGCTCAAACTCGTTCATTAATAACTGTCGCATACATAGATTACTCCCTGAATGGTTGGCAAGTTGTTATATTTTTGCTGACTTTGAAAGAGTATGTCTCTCAATCCAGAGCTACAATCAAGCTGTCTATTTTTTAAGGCTATCTGAATTTGGATTTTCTGTGACATTATATGCTGTTGTACAGACAATGAAGTGTTCAAGAAACTCCAAGCTTTCAAATTACAACGAGAATCTGAACAGTATTCAATACTAGAAAGAGAATAACGATTTCACCTTCCAATGTCAGCGTATGTTATTTCTTCCTTTTTTTATTTTCACTGTTTTAAAAAATATTTAGCTGTAATTATGTACATAGAAAATTATGTACATAGAAAAGGTTACTGTTTTCCCAACTAGCTGGTAGTGTAGTAGAGAAGACACTAAAACACATCTTTAAAAGCTTGTAATCTAGAGCAGATTAAATGTGCTAGAGGGGTACAAATAATTAAATGTGCTATGAAATTCAAAAAAAAAGGAACAGTGACTTGGTGGGAGTTTCTTGGAAAAAGTAGTTATGAACTGAAAACTGAAGATGACCTATAGATAATATTGGGGCTTCTATACTAGACAACAAATTTTTATGTCTTCTCTAGAAAGAAATATAGGTCTAAATGGTGTAAATATAGAACAAAATATTATTACACTAGACAGAGTCATAAAGTCTCATAATTTATATACCATTTAAGGAAACAATCTGTCAGCTGGCCTCTAGCTCTCTAAAACTATATCCTAAATATAAATTTATTAAAATAAATTGAATTCTTTGTTAAGAACAGAAAAAAAGTAAGCCTTCCTAAGCACCACTTTACCTGGGGAAAATTTTCTACTTTTCTTGACACTTGGCTTTTTATATTCTATTAATATAGATGTTATCAAGTGATTTGTTTCTTTCAAGGCAAGTTCTTTTCTGTCAAGCTGATTCATGGTCTTCAATGCATTTTCTTGACAAAACACAAAATGTGACTTTTATGTGGTTCAAATTCTGTTGTATTTTAAATCAATAAAATATAACTGATTCTGCCTCACCCATTTTCATGACTGATCTGATATGTGCTTTTTTGGCCGAAATTATAGATTTTGTGTCCCTTTACCTTAAACTATGGTTTTTATGTGCTTCCTTGCCAAAATTATGGATTTTGTGTCCCTTTAACTTAAGCTGTTGCTTTTCCTACTTCTGTAAAAAACTTCTTTTTAACCTTTAAAAGTCGATTTCTTCTGTCTTCTATCAAATATGCTTCAGAGAATAATTTTACTTTATCCCTTACTATTCATAATCTCCTTCACTTAGTCTTTTAAAGATTAAATAAAGAAAGGCAGAAACCATGATACTCATTGGATAGATGACTTTTGAACAAAGGCACTGGAGACTGATAGCAGGCTAGTCTGGTTTGACTGTTGAACAAACCACTTGCTAACTGAGTACCATGGGAGGAGTGAAAGGCTGCTTCCCCTCGCTCAGCTCCATTTCCTCCCTCGTGACATTCTGTTGTATTGTAGATGCTCAGTGTAAGTTAGTTTCCTCTCCCACTTTGTCTCTCTTCTCTCCCTCTTCCCTCCTTTCCTCCCTATCTGTCTTCCTCTCCCACTTCTCTTTCCTTTCATCCTTCCTGCCTCTTCCCCCATTTCCTCTTCCCTCTCTTCCCCCCTCTACCCCTTCCACCTGTGATGTATTTGCACAATGGACTGTTTGTCTCTTCTAAATTAGATATTACTACTGAAACAATCTTAATCTAATTTATTTAACTGAGTCCCCAAGTCTTGCTTCATTACATTTTCATGAAAAACAAACACCAAATTAAGTATATCTCTATTACATAATCTGTGGGATACACAACAGTGAGAATAGCAGTGAAGCAGAATCACGGAGGAGAGAAAAAGAGGTTGTCAAGGTGACGTCTTGAATCTCTTGAAAATAAATATAACCGCCTAAAGTCAGAAACCAGCACCCAGTAAAATCAGATATCTCAGTTAAATGCGTCCAGCAGAGGAACAAAGCCCCATTTTGTTTTGGAACCTTATAGGCAGTTTTCACTCTTCTGAAGTCTGTCTTCTTGGTACATATTTTGTCGTGAGTTTGGTCCCTTACAGTGTTTTTCCCACAGAAGAATGAGGAAGCACTGGCAGCTCTGTGGCAATGTGGAAAAGACAATCCTTGCTGCCAACTCCATGTCCCTGTGCCCGGTACACCCCACTGGATAGGAGCACAGCACTTGCCGTGCCACCATGGTTGAATACATCATCAGAAACCTTGCCTGAAGAGAAAAGGTGCTACTTATATGATCATGTTTCTCCCATGAGATCCCCAAAACTTCAAATACATTATTCAATTTGTATTTTTAATTATAAGCAATAGGACAAATCAGGAAACTAAAATTAAACCAAGCATAATGATGCACACCTCTAATCCCAGCACTCTGGGAGGCTGAGGCAAGAGAATCACAAGTTCAAGCCCAGTCTGGGCGACTCAGCTATAAAAAATGAAAAAGGAGAATATAGCTCAGTGAGAAGGCCCTGGGTTCAATCCTGATATGGTAGGAAAAGAAAGGAAGGAAGGAAGGCAGAGACAGAAAGAGAAAGAGAACAAAGAGAGTGAGAGAAAGAAAGAGGAGAACAGAGTGAGAGAAAGAAAAAAAGAGAATAGAGAGAGTGAGAGAAAGAAAAGAAACAAAGGAAGAGAAAGAGGGAAGGAAAGGTTATACATGTATAATATGTTGGATAAGTAGATTGGTTTCAAAGTTAAATCTTTCTACTTTCTTGCTTCCATTAACTTCACCTAATGAAACCAAGTTTTCATTCTATTTCATGTAATTCTTTAATATCCAAGTTTGTTGTCTCGTGTGCAAATGGCTGAACATAAAAACAAAGTAAAGTGACATTACTATTATTGTGAATAAAAGAAAAAGCCGTTACTCTTTCAAGTGTTTGTTGGCAGTGGGAATAACAGCAGGAAGTTTTTTATGTCATTGCAATCTTGAATGTACCAGAAAAATTGGAGACAGTAAACCAGAGTTGAATGAAATTAAGTTTAAATATTTGAGTGGTTTAAATATTTGATTTACCTACTTGGTTTAGCTACTTGGTTTAAATATTTGAGTTCATCTAACAATTAATAATTTTACCTGGTGAAAAGTTCAATTAATACAAAACTATAAACAATAAAACTAGTCTTTCCTCTGTGATAGCCCTACATTCTCTTTGTCCACGGGCAACAATTGGGGTCACAATTTCTGGGAGTCCTTCCAGAAATTTTTATGCTTACGCAAACATGGTTATCAATCCTCCAAACAAACTTGGGTATCAGAGAAGTAAAACTTTCTTTGTTCTTCTGTAAACCAACTTTATATTTTTGTCAGCCCTTTCTGTAAGATTAGAGGAAACTTAATTTCATTCAACTCTGGTTTACTGTCTCCAGTTTTTCTGGTTTTCAAACTAAGTTTCAAGGGCCTTATTCCTGCAGAAACACGTGGTAGGTAGGGATTCATCTCCTCCGTTATCTCCGCCAGTCCTTACTGACGAATCCATACCAACAGCCTCTGTCCCTGTCCTAACCACTCTTCCTGGACAAGGGTGCTGGAGCTACTCTGTGCTCTTGGACCTGGGCCATGGCCATCTCTGTGATACCGCAGTCCTTCTGCATCCCAGATCAGTATAGAGTCCTTCCACTCTGCCCTCCACAACTCTCTGGGGCTTTACCAGGGAAGTAGTCCTTCCTCTCTCCACTCTCCCAGCCTTTCCAGATTGCCCTGGGGGGCTGAGAGGTGAGATGTAAAGATACAGATGGAGAAAACAACCAAATCAGTATCAATCTAGTTGTAGCTCAGGCTTGATGGGAGGGAAGTCTCCACTTTAGCTTTGCTCTGGTCTGGACCACATGCAGGTGAACATCTGGGCTCCAACATGATCCTCACCAGTTGCCATGTGCCGTGGAACTCGTGGGGGTGAGAAAAAATGGGGATGGAGTGATACCAGTTTCTTTGTGCTGCTGGCAATGCCTATTAGCAGGTGTGCACTTACAATTCCACTACTGAGGATGGAGAGACCAGTAGTATCTTAGTCATACAGCAACAGCCCTCCAACCCCCTCCTCCAAAAACTGGGAAGAAAAATCTCATAGAACTAAATTTGAAGAAAGTTATAAACCACAAATGTGCTTTACCTTGTTAACATTTCATTCAAACGACTACTGCTTGCACACCAACTACACTTTTGGAATTCCTTTTAATGAATTACACTTTTTTCAGTATAATCTGCACCTTTCTGGATTGATGATTACATAATGTACCTTGAAAGGATGTGGGTTACTTAGTCATGCGCATTTGTCAAAACTTGAAATCTGTGTATTTCACTGTGTATAATACAGTAAAATTTGCTTCAACTAAACATGTTAGCAGTAATAAGAGAAGCAAAGAGAAAAAGTATGAAATGGGATATCTCTGATTTATAATGAGAGAGAGAGAAACAGGGAAAAGGAATGGGGAGAGGGGGATGAGGGAGGGAACACAAGTAACTAAAAAAATAAATGAATGTCTTAAAATGATTAAGTTTTGTTAAGAAGTGTATTTACCCTCCAGGCAATTCCAAATTCAAGGAGGAATTTTTGCTTCCCTTAAGTTATCCCTTTTAATGCTTGTTTTTGAAGATTACTGAAAGCATCCAGAGTACAACATCACTGATGTTCTAGTGGGAAACCCAAGACTATTAAAAAACACAATAATAGATGGCAACTAGATGACAACAGATGTTTCCCCTCCAGCACAATGATAGAACAATGCTAATAGCAAATATGCCTTGTAGAGATCAGGGAAGAGCAGGGCTTACTTCTCAGAAGAAGCATTTTAAATGAGTAAACTGTGATGCCAGCTGGGATATGAGACATCAAGGGGACTTAACTTTGTGTCAAATCCTCCAGTATATGAAGACATCCATCAGTTGATTATGATACAGAAAACCCTGTAATTTACAGCTGAAAGATCACAGATTCTGTTGCATCTGGTACTCTCTTAAAAGTAATAATTTGTTGGAGTAGTTAGTACAAAATGGAATAAAACATTGGTGACTTGGCTTATTAAAGTTCTCCTTTGAGAAAGATAATTGAATAAGTAATATAACATATTAAAATTTTAGGATGGGGGAGTATGTCTTACATCCAGCTGAAGCTTTATTCAGTGATCGCTCAGCCTATATAAAAAAAGAAGTCAAGCAAATATCTGTAGCTCCGAGGATCTTGTAACCATATCCTCTTCACAAATAAAATACAAATAAATAAAGGGGGCTCCACCATTCCGTAGCCAAGTGTGAGAACCACAATGTCAGTGAAGGTTCAGATAATCAGGATGAAGTGAGGCTGATTCACTGAGAAATAACTGAGAAAGAAATTGGATGAAATTGAATTATTTTGTCCAGTTTTGCCAGACATTTGCCCAATCTCCTGCACTCCCATGGGCAGTAAATCTGGAAGACAGTGTGGGTAGAACAGAAGAATCAACCCTATATTTTTTTTCAAGAGTAAGTGAGTACAAGAGATTGGAAATAAATGAGAAAAGCAAGGGAAAATAAATTCTTTCTCTGATCACATCCCCTTGCCAGAACCTCTAATATATCTCTCTATATTTTGGAGTTTAGGAATTATAATTTGATTGTTGGGTGTTCGTTGTGTAGCCTTCTGATCTTACATCCATCTTTTTGCACTATTTCTCTTCCTCCCTCTTGATTTCTTCACCTCTTTATCTATCTCTGTTCTCTTTTATTAATAACTTTTTGTCCTACTACAAAACTCTCCTCTAACTTTTCTCACTTGCTTCCTCCCTCTTCCTCTTTTTATTATTGGTTTTTTTTTTTAACCAGGACGTAAATGTTCTGGGGAAAAGCTTCATCTATAATAGAAAGGTTAACCAGGAGGTGTCCCACTCATAAAATAAGATATGACTCTGTAGGCATATTATTTCCTATTTTAATCTCCATTTTAGATGACAGAAACAAGAACTCACTCAATGGAATTAAATGTCAGGTACATTTGAAACAAGTGAGAAAATACTTCTTCAAGCGCACATTGTAGAATTCACCATAGTAGGAGATCAGAATATTGTACGCAGTTGTAGGAGTTTAGAGGGGTTATTTTTAACCTATTTGTCATTGTACCTGTTAATGAAGCACAGATCAAATTTTTAAACTCCCCAGTGAAATCAGAAAATTTCTCTTACCTTCTGCGGTGAGAAGTAATGAGCTATAAATGGAGTTTTTCATATTCACGTTCAAGGCATGTGTTAGCTCCTTAGAAAAAAAAGACATAGTTGAAGGTGATATTATTCTCAGCCTTATGGAGTGAACTTTCCTTGCTATTTGTCTAAAAAATCTTACATTTACAAAGAGAATAGGATTTTTAAAATATTTGTTCTTTTAAAGATTGCTCTCTTACTTTTTGAAAATGATCATATAAATCGCTTACAAGTAAACGGCCATGACCTCTTCATTATAGAGCATTGTCTCTTTGTTGTAAAATATGGCCGGATCCTGGGTGTGTTGGTTGTCAAGGCTTGCGGAGAGGATACAAGGAGGTTGATGGCTGAAGAAGTCAGGTGATGGCACAGTGACCAAGTGGCCTGCAGCGTCTCAGCTGTGGCTACACTGCTGGACTCACCAGTGCCTGATCTGGCCTCGCTTTGTGAGCGCATGTAATGACCCACGTTAGCAAAAACACAGTATCTTTGGGTCAGGGAGTTAGTTACTAGAAACTTCTTGTTTTCTTTTTCCAGTTTTAAGGAACTCTTTAAATAATGTTAACAAACATTGTTAAAATTATTTTAACGTCTCCATACAGAAATGCTGGCAAATAGATGATGCGGCTTGTAGAATGGCAGATTATGTCTTGTGGGGCTCAGTGTCAGCTGCTGACCTCTTCGGGGCAGTAAATTGGGGATGGATAATACAATGTCCTCGGTCTTGAGGGACAAACAGTGTATATCTCAAATGAGGTTTAATGGTAGCCGATTGCCAGTGCGTTTCCAGGTGATATACTTGTTTCAGCTGCGTGATTTCGTTCTCATCTAAAAAGAAAGATGAGCCATGTCATTAGACTACTCTTGAGAAAAAAAAATTTCGATTATTTATTTATTGTTATCAGGATGATGTCACCATGAACCGTTCATAAATCTGCAGTGTGCAGACGAGCCCAGTTTTCTCATTAATCCTCCTCCTCCTTCCTGCCTTGTCCTGAAAGCCTCTCTGAGTCACCGCAGTGTGCAGGGACCTTGGCCTCCAGGGACATGTCATCCTGGGTTCCTCTGTGCCTGCTGACTGGGTGATTTGTCATATTTTTATGTAATGAATTTTTAAATCAGGAGAAAGGCATAATCATACTACTGGAGGTGTACTACTCTCTACCTCTCAAATCCTTGTCCAAATACAAAAACAGTCATCTAAAAAAAAAAAAAAAAAAAAAACAGAACTGTCCCTAGCACATACTTGGGACCTGCCAAGTGGAAAACAAAACCCTGCTTCAAAGTATTTATTTTTATGGTTTGACTCTAGTTTTGTTGATCAGCAAGTACCGGTCTTTATATTTGCTGATTTTTTAAAATTTATTTGTTAAGACGAAGAGAGAGAGAGAGGAGAAAGAAAGGAAGGAAGAAGGAAAGAAGGAAGAGAGAATAGATTTTGATGAATTATCTAGAGCAATATATTGTGGTACCTTGGTTCATGAACTTTATTCTTTCCATGAGTCCGGTCACAAACCGAGTTGGATGAGAACCAAATTAAATTCAATGGTTAGGTTCAGTGTTGACCTTATGGAGAAATTTAATTCAGTTCTTGTCCAGCTCAGTTTGTGACCAGAATTGTGGAGAGAATTGAGTTCATGAACTGAGGTACCACTCTGCAACCAAAGGATTGTTGAATGTGACTCAGATTTACTCCAGTGAGTTCGTGCAATGTTTGCTATGAAATCCATTTCATTTCTCTCATTTTGGTACACTTTCATTAGCAACACAAAAATCCTTTTATCCTATAAATGAAAAAGAATTTTTAAGAACCATCAGTGGAGATTTTCAAAGTAAACCATGACAGTAAAAATGACAAACATTCTTTGGAAAGCACATTCTTTTTATAGAACTGCAATTCTTTTTTTCTTACAGGCTACATTAGGGTGGAGTGGGAAGAATGTTGAACAAGGAATCAGGGAACGTGAATTCTGGTTGTCCTGTTTTACCATTTATAGAATGAGCGGGTGATGAGATGCAGTGATATTGTGGGTCCCCTCTGACTTGATGATCTGTGAACTCCAGTAATAGATAAGGCTCATGTGGAACCTGAGCATGCGATAAAGAGGTTCAGAGGAGATTTAATAAAATCTTGCTTTGCATGGTCTTTGAAAACTGCAAGCATTCTCCTTAAAATGTCTTTTAATTGTTCATGGCAGAATATATTTTGATGTGGACAGTCGTTATGATGTGCCATGGTATTTGTCAGATGCTTATGTTCTTTTCTTTTTCATATTAGGAAATAGGAAAAAAAGATGTCTTATATTAGAGAAATATTTAGTAGTTTACTATTAGAGAAGCAATTCATTTCTAATCCTTAGGCTGGGAGGTCACATTCCTTTTTAAATTGAAAAACAAAAGTCTGTTTAACTGCGATTATTTAAACTTCTTTCTTCCCACACGTCTCTGGACAGCATGCTGCCTAACTCTACAAAGCTCATCATTTTCCTTGGAATGAGTGAAGGAAAAGAATTTCATTGTGAGGTCATAGATTTAAATGTGCCAACGTACACCAGCTTTGTTTTTCTGAGTCTAAAGAATATTGAACCACCGTCATCCAGCACATCCAACCCCAAGTCCTAGGAACTCATAGAACTTTTCCATAAAGGAGGAGTGAAGTTCAGACTCCTAGGAGTCCTCACATAGATACCCTTTGGGATTAAGTACCTAATTGCACTTAACCAAATTAAATTGTTAGACACAGAGGCCTTCTGAGAAAATGAGGAGGACAGGATGAAAGAGCACTTGGTATTTATGTGTTTTGAATTCTGTAGAGAGGCAGAAATCAATCTTCTTGGAATTTGCATGTTTACTTACATCTGTAGGTTTTTAAACTTCACTTTGTCTTTCTGACGTGGTGTTACGGTTTAGATCTGGGTTGGAAACCCCACAAAGTTTCATGTGTTTGGAAGGCGTTTGGATCACAGGGGCACTCTGCTCATCGTTGGAGTCCTCCATTGGTGAGTCTGATGGCTGTGCATGCTGTGGAAGGTGAGGCCTGGTAGCAAGTGGTGGCTCGCCAGGAGCATGGTCTGGAAAGTCGCGTCTCCCTTCTCTCTCTGCTTCCTGGACACAATAGCACAAGTAGTTTTCCTCTGCCTAGACCCTTCCATCCTGACTTCCTGCCTTGGAGTTGCCCAGTGAAAGACTGAATCTTCGAAAAACCATGAGCCAAAATAAATCTCTCCTCCTTTAACTTGTGAGTGTTGGATCTTGTGTCTCAATGACAAGAAAGTGACTCAGACACATGGATCCCTGTTCTTCTCTGAAAAGCCATGACCACCAGTTTTTCTTTGCATTCTCTTGTTGGTCTCCATTAGGATCACTGTGTTCATCATGAAATTGTGATCTAGCTTGTCTTTCATGATAATGCATTCATATTTGTAGTTGTACAAGGC
Source organism: Hystrix cristata (assembly GCA_004026905.1). Classification (NCBI taxonomy): domain Eukaryota; kingdom Metazoa; phylum Chordata; class Mammalia; order Rodentia; family Hystricidae; genus Hystrix; species Hystrix cristata. Next base: position 12,163 of record PVJO010017100.1, on the reverse strand, counting down.
TTAACTTTAATGAGAGAAAAAAATATTAAAAATTGTATTAAGAAAAAGTAAGAATTCTAAGAATCAAGTTGTAGATTTGCCATAGTTCACTTTGATGGGCAGTACAGGTTGGTTAGGAACAAGAACAGAAATGAACTGCACTGCCAATCATCATGGAAAAGTGAGGAAGATGAGGCTTGGATGAATTTGTAGTGAGAGGTTGTGATGTGGTCGGAGCTTTCCACAAATTGGAATAAAGACAATTGGAGTACTGTGCAGGGATCCATTCTTGGGCATCTTCTCTTCTTTGTACACCTTTCCCTCTTCCCTACTCCTAAACATATGCACTGCCATGATTTCAACCAGATCCTAAGCTGTCACGTCAGTCCATGAATCTCTGAAAGTACAGTCGGTCATCTCCAATTGTTGGCACAACAGAGAAGAAGGTCCTGAAATTCCCTGGAGTTGTGCAGCCCAACATGGTCGGCACTAAGACTCATGTGACTATTCAACCTTTGAAATATGACTAGTCTGACTGAGATGTGCTGTGAGTATAAAATACATCCTCTAATTTGAAGGTATAACAAAAAGAATATATATTCATTAATGATTTTATAATAATTACATGTGGAAATATGTAATTTGAATATATTGAATTAAATGAAACATTATTAAACTTAATTCATTGGTTTATTTTATTTTTAATATATCCATTAGAAAGTTTAAAATTGCCCATGTGCCTCACATTACATTTTTATTGAACAGTGACACTCTATATTGATCTGTTTTTTTCTCCACACCCACCTTATTTATATCTTCCTCGGATTATATCAGTAGCCTTCAGCCTTTTATACTTCCAACCCTTTATTTGCTAGAGATTTTTTCCTAAAAGTTGGTGACTTGGTAAACAGAACAATGAAGTCTGAACCCGGTTCTATAATTTGCTAGTTTATTAGCTGTGTAGCTTTGGATAATAATATCTCTAAATCTTAATTTTAGCATCTTCCAAATGGGGATTCAAAAATAGAGAGCATTTGGATTAAGTGAAGCATGGTTTACAGAGTTCCTAGTGCAGCGCCTGCCCTTGGTAGATGGTGAAGGAAGCCCTCCACTTCTACCCCGTCCTTTGCCGTCCTGTGTGTGCCAGTGCAGATCCAGCCACCGGACCCACTGAACTGATAGTTCAGCTTGCAGCTCATAATTTCTGTGCCCTGTCACACCTTCGCCTTTTCCTTGGGTGGGTGACTCCTGCTTCTCATTCAGAATCAGTTCTAAGATCACCTTTGGAAGCTTCCCTTACAGTACTTTCCCAGTCTCGGAGAGATACCGCCACAGTCAGTGAATATTCCCATTGGAAAGAATTAGGAACCAAGGAAAATATCATGGGTGTCAGGGTTAGCCAGCCCTGGATACAAACAGCAGCCTTCAGCTTCGCAGCTGTGTGGCCTTGAGCAAATGCCTCTCCTCTCTGAACTTCAGTTTTATTATTAGTAAAATGAGGACAACAGTGACCTCTGTCCTCTTAGACAAAGGTTGAAAGATTTAAATGAACTTCAAGTATCTGACACATAATAGAATTCAAAAAGTATCTGGCATTGCATGGACACTTTCCATTGTAACTGTTCGTTTACTTCTCTGCATTTCCATCTGGAATCCAAACTCCTAGAAGAAAATGACAGTGTTACATTGGTCTTTGTACTCTTAAAGCTTAGAAGAGTGCATGTAAGTATTCAACATAAATCTCTTAAATACAAGAATGAATTAATAAATGATGAATGAATAAATAACGCCACTGGCAGTTAAGAGGGGGTTCGATTTGACCACCTAGAGGGATGGGTATTCAGGGTAAATTAAAATAAATTATGTTGACAAACCCAGTCAGACTGTGAGGAACACAAGCAAAGGGCATTTAAAAGACTTTGGCAGGAAGCTGACAGATTTATCCCATCAGTCCTTGGTGAAGCCATTGTTCCTCTAAGTAGCAACCCAATGGGTAATAGCTAGCCATTATAAATCTTTACATTTCTTTAGGGTCCCAATGCGTTTTTAAAATTTTATTTTAAAGTTCTGGTATATCGCACACTGCGTAAGAGAAAGGTCTAGAGGGGATGTTGAATCAAACAGAGAGAAGACCTTTATCTGTTTGCTTTCTTCTTGTGTTTGTTTTTTTTTTTAACCACTGCTGGTCCACAAAATAGAAGTGATTTGCCAAACACATCACGTATCTGTTGTCTATTCGCTGGTTGTCTAATTCCAGACCGTAGGCCATGTACGTGAGTATCACTTTTTAAAAATGGAGATATTCAGGTTCCGCCTGAATCCTATTTGAATCAAAACAATGGGAGGAGGAGGTGTATAATGTATATTTACTATAGATATTCTTTTCTGATATATGGCTGATTTAGGACTGTTGATGAACATAAATAAATAGAATGGTTGCTACAGAAATCCGAACAGCAGGCTCAGATTTCCTATCAGCAATGATGCTTTAGTAAGTGTCCCTGGAAACTGATGGCAGATGACCATTGTGAGTTTGAACATTCTTTCAGTTTTCTCTCTGTGATAGTTGATGTTTCTCAGAAGGCATTTCACAATGACTTTGACACTAAATAATCCCCATCTATCTCTGAAGAAGTCCACTCTAATTTTGTGCTACTTTTCTATACTTGTATCACAATCACAGTGTAAAGAACTAGAAAAATAGCAGCAAGAAGCTTGTATAATAGATCCTCTATGTGCAAGTGGGGAATCAGCTACACCAGTTCTTCAATAGATGAAAATGGTGGAAATCTGTGAGAAATTTATAATAGAAATAATAACTAACCCATAATGCTTACTGTGTCAGGCACTATTTTAAGGTTTTTAGACCTCAGATCTTACTAGTTGTTCTGTTTATGAGGTTGTCTTGTATTCATTCATTCATTCAACACATATTTATGGAATATGACATATTTAAATGAAGAACAAGAGACATTTGTGGCCCTTCCAAAGTTACTACTATATCTCTTCTAATGTCAAAGACATTTATTAGATTCTTGCTTCCTGGGAATCAAGAGAAAATCCTACCAAGATCTGTGATACCACGCGCTACATTTTGTTTCTTTTTTTTTTCCATGAGCTACATTTTAAATTCACTATCAGAAATTCTTTCTTGTTCCTTCTAAAAATAATTAAAAACAATTGTTGATCTTGTGGGAGAACATAGCTGAGAAGATTAAAGTGTTACCAATCATTTACTCCACACAATAAGATATATAGGACGAACTTACATTATTTGCCAAGTTTGTACTTACTGTGCTTCTACCTCGACTTTATGGGCTACATTATGTCTTCATACTTTTGTCTTCCTATTTGGGTGGGAGCTCCAACTCCCTCGCTGAAATTAGCAAACAGCTGAAAGGGATAATGCCGTGATCGCTGAAGCAAAGGGCATGGTGCCCTTTCCAGGGAGTTTGGCACCTGGAATGTGAAAGTCTTTGAACATGCTCTTTCATCATGAACTACAGCTCTCATGTGGTTTGAGGATCAGACAGGGGAAACATAGATCTTTCTTTCTACACGCTCAGTGCGTAATGATGGTAAGTTAAAATATCAGCGTGCAAAGAGTTATAAATGCTCCCCAAATACACAAAGTCAAATCTATAATATGCACACCTTCAGTTTCTATGAGGTAGACACGAATTAACTTATTTTTGTGATTCAGTCCCAAGTTATTAGAGAATAAAGAAAGCAGGTAATTAACTTTTTTGCAAGGTTAACATAATAATTCAGTATCCCAAATTTGCTTGAATTAAAACTTGCATTTCACAGCAATATATGGATTAAATATAACATTTGATACCATTATTTTTAGCATAGTATGCACACACAAAAATTTATTTAAGGGCTCTTGTTTTAAATATTTACACTGACTATAATGAAAAAAAGGAGATTTTACATTTGTAAAAATACTTTTGGTTTCAGAAATACAGATTTTTAGTTCATTATATTAGTGAATATTACTTTGCTTGTTTTTAATACTTATAACCATTTTTGTATGATCCATAATATATGTTACATGTTATGATTGATGACATCATTTCCATCGTTCATCACTTGTTATGAGATTGGTTTTGTACTCTGCTTTACAAACACTTTCTCATTTAATGTCACAATAACTATCTGAGATTGAGTTTAGTATTATTATCCTCATTTTACAAGTGAGGAAACTGAAACTTTGGGTGATTTCAGTAACTTTCTACCAGAGTGGGTACCTGAAAGAATTGAGATTTATTTTCAGGGGTCTTTCTGGTTTTGGGTCTTTGGGAGCTTTTCAGAATACAAAATGCCATCATTTCTGCGGAATGGTGAGTGGAGCTGGATAACCATGACTGGTATGCCGGTACACGCTTTCCTTATCTGAGCAGGAGCCGCCACGAGCTACTTAGTTCTCAGCCTGGGAATGTGTTCTGTGTTCCTGCAGGGTCGAATGCAGCAACTGTGAGACTGGCGAGCAGTGTGGCGCGATTATGCATGGCAATGCTGTCACCTTCTGTGAGCCATATGGCCCTCGAGAACTGGTGAGTGTGTGCCATTTAGGTACGTTATTCCAGAATAGTACTGACTAATCCTTTACCTGCAAAAGCTTCTTATACTCTTACAGTTCAGAAGTATTATTTATGTTGTGGGTTCTATTAAATATATCTCAAAATTTGGAAGGGTGATCACATGATCTGTTTTCAAATCTAAAAATAAAGAATTCAGTAATGAAATTGGTAGCCTCATTAAACATGGTTCGTCACTATGATTCTATAGCTTCTTTAGAATATGAATATGATGCACCGATGTAATATATATATCAGGGGTAGGGAATTTATGACTGAGTGCTTGTATAAAAGTCTTGCTCTTAAAATTGTCCTTATTTTCTCCTTGAAAGTCAAAAATGTTACATGCCGTATTTTATTATTTTTAAACTTTGGTTTCTAACCATAGAAGAAATTTGATGGCTCTTTTTTTTAATTTTTATTTTGTTAGATAAAAAGGCACACTGAATAAAAAAATTTCTAAGAAATTTTAGTTTATGCCAAATTACTCAAGAGTAGGTTTCTTTTCTTTGATTTAGACGGATTAGCCCTTGCTGGCCAAAGATAAGTTCCTGAATCATATGTAAAATGAAACTGGAGCATTCCAAACCAAAGGCAGCGGCACCACCAGCCATCAGATGTGGCTAGTGGGCCTTTTGCTGATACTTCTCTGACATGAAGACTACATTCATTTCATGTTTCTGAGAAGGGATATAAAAGCAATTATGCTATATTTTGGCTCAATTACTTTGCTCCCAGTACTCTTCTTATAACATCTTTTATGCTTTTTTTTTCTGCTTTTCAATTTGAACATTCCCTCTCTCCCTCCCTCCATCACTCTCCCTCCCTCCCTCTCTACCTCCCTCCCTGCCCCTGCCCCTGCCCCCACCCTCCTTCCCTCCCTTTCTCTCTCCCCCTCCCTCCCACCCCATCTCTCTCCTTTTCCTCCCACATCTTTTTTCATGGGTCTTTTAGTCACAGATTGTACTTTTCACTTTCATGTCACACATTGTGTTTCAGAATCATTAACTTTAAAAGTTGCCCAAAGACTGGCTTCCATAGTAAAGAGGGGAAAAGCCCTAGATAGATAATTAAAAGAAGATTTAGTTATCAAAATGTGAAAGCCAATTAGTTTTTGCAACATGGTTTTTATTTTATGCTGCTTGAACACCTCTTTCATGGCAATAGCTACATTTAATTTTTTAAAGGTAGAAGCTTCAGAACATTGATGAATTGAAGAGTTTTTAGTTGAAATTAGAACACAAATAGAATTAATTGGATTCAAATTAAAATAATAAGTGCTCATAATTCAAGTCTCACAAGGTGTTATAATATTCCTACAGAAAAATGTGACTCTGATAATGAAATTCTTCCTGAAAAAATAGAATTGCTAGTACATTTAAAATAATGTACCATGACAAATTAATTATCTGTAAACCTTAAAATAAAATTAAAGTTTTATCATAGTTAATTGAGCTTAGAATAATTACCTATCTTAGAAGGTATCCCCATTCAGTAATATTTCTGGAAATCTTGGCAAATTCTTTTTGTTTCTGCTGGTTAATAGGAAGTAAAAGAATCTAAAATATAATGCCAGAATTGATATCTCCATATCATAAAAACTGAAACATTTAGTTTATTTGGTCCCATGTGTATTTAATCCTGATTGTTTCACTATGTCCTGGTTTATTTAGCATTTTAGAGTGAATATCCCAGTAGGCTACTTTTGAATTGTGTCATGTAATTAATGCGAGATTAGTCTTTCAACTAAAAAGGAAAATATTCAAAATAATTATCTTCATCTGATAAAATTTTTAAAATATGCAGTTTTATATTCCCACAATAAGTATATCCCTAAGATGAATTTGTACTACAGATTCAAAAGGAATAGAAAAAGTGAAGATAAATTGAGAAAAATGAGATAATATCCATATTTTACACCATCAGCTTTAATTTTCAATAATTTTTATATTGTTTTGGGGTTCCAGAAGAAAAAATATACAATATATTGTATCCTAGTCTTGTTTATAGAAAGCAGATCAAACAAGTGAAAAGAGAGGAGTTCAGTGGGCACCTAACATTGTATTTACAGGACTCCAAACCTTCACATGGTAATTCGACACTGAGTCCCATTAAAACATTGTGAGTGAGAACTAATGAAACATATCAGCTCTCTGACTTCACTTTTTATACACCATGCTTTCTTATTTTTCATAAATTTAATTCTCACTGAAGTTGGGAAACAAAGAACTACAGGCAAAAAACATTAATAGGCTAAAGATTTGGTTTTTTGAAATGCTAAAAAGAGCAGCTCTCTTAGTCTGGCTCCAGGGGTCCCAATAGCCTGTCTGACCACTCCCCCAGGAGGATCCAAACAGCAGAGGGATAGGAAAGGAATTTGTTTCAGTGGGCCAGTGCTGGGAAGGACAGAGGTCTAGTGACTTGGGAACTGCCTTCAAGGTACTAATGATAGCAGGATTATACAGGGGAAGAATAAGATGGAGTGAGAAGAACTGGCATGGTGGTTGCTGTGGTCTGGTTGCACTTTGTCTCGGGTCTGGTCTTGGGGAGCCCTGCTGACTCCCAGGAGTCTTTACTGCTTAGAGGCCCATTTTACTTCCAGTCATGAGACATTTGCCTGCAGGCTCGCCATTCCTGGTGATTGAGATGAGCTGGAGAGTAGTGACTCAAAGAAATAAAAGGCCGGAGAAGCTGGTAGAGTTAGACAATGACTGGGTCCTTCCTCAGAAGGGCTGGACTGGGAGGGCAGCAAAGGAGCCCCATCACAGCTCCATCTGATGAATTTGTTTGAATAGTCATTTCATGTCAGTGAAAGCTAAAGTCAGTCAGAGATGATACTTCTATCATGAATTTGTGTTCCTCAGTTACTGTATAAGTTTGATTTAACCCATTGAAGTCTCTAGACTTCAGGTGGTGACAGCTCTGAACTTCATTCATTTTGGAAGGTATATTTTACATACTTTAGAATGAAGGTAAAAAGGAATGCATGTACCCGCTGCCTCAGGAGAGTGTATGCTTTCAGACATGGAAGTACATTATGCTCCCTTTTTAATGCTTACTTATATTTGTGTTGCTGGGCTCAAACCTGGCGCCTCACAGCATGCTAGGCGAGCTGTTTCTCTCCCACTGAGATGCACCTCTGACCTGACCTTTCTATTTGGAAAAAACATACATCATTTACTGAATTATTCTCTCGTATTTGGAAATGCATTTTAGTAACGAGAGGGAGTCTGGGTTAAAACAGTATCAAACCAATAAAAATGTGTAAGAAAGGCATATAGAATGAACAATTTCAGCCCGCAGTGAGTTCTTTGGATTCATTTAGTTGTTATACTAATAGTTTGTATTTATTTGAGAGCACTGAGATTTGGTAGGAAAAAAGTTCGCTTCCAGACATCCATACTTGCTATATTATTTATCAAAGGCTCTTTAAGAGACCTTCTTAAAAAAAAAAAAAGAGGCCTTTTCAGAATGTCAGATATAAAGGCTTAATAACTTTACAGACTAAAATTAAATTTACAGACTAAAATTATGTATTTGAACTCAAGATTGTTAAATACTTTATAATGTCCAATGCAAATATAAATAAGTATATTTTATAGGTAGTGCTTCTTGTTACTTTTTTTTTCTTTGTCTTTTCTGCTCTTTTTTGTAGCCAGTGATTTTACTAATAAAGGAACTGGGTAGAGACTCAATCATTGTACCAGTCTTCAACTTCCCCTGGTGAAGAAAAAAATGTAAACTCAGTGACTAATTAAAGCATAGGGCCACCCTCAGTTAGCCCATGTGATCTGAAATTCGGCAGTAGTTCATGCAACTTGCCCTTCAATAGAGGAGATCATGACTGTGGGACAGTGTTTTTGATTACACTACCAGGTTAAGTATTGAAGACCCTCTAGTATATTTAATGTCCAGCCATGGTGTCTTCCATTTACATAATATCATTATTCCAAAGAATCTATATTCGAAAGTGTTTTATAATTCATCTGAGAATCTATTCAGTTACATAAAACCATTCAATTAATCCAAAATTAAAAGAAAATTTCTCTATCACTATTGTGCCCCTTTGGGTTTTAAAATCAAATTATCTGAGTGGAATTCCATGAGGACAGGTAGTTGAACTTACTCTAAAATCTTAAAAAAAAATAAAAAAAATAAAAAAGAATAGCTGGACTTCTTTTAACGGGATTTTATTATGCAGTTTTTCTTGGCTGACTGATAAGGGGAAAAGGACAAGAAAGAGAGATATGAACATGGTGGGCAGTCATATTAGTACAAAGAGAGTTTTCTGTCATCCTCCTCAGAGAAGTAATCTTTGCTGTGTTTAAAGTAAATTAGGAGCCAACACTGACACTTTTACTTGGATTACTTATAAAATATCTCTCATGCCCTCCCCTTTATTACCATTCTTGTTTCTTCCTTGAATTTTAAACCCACATGTCTAAAAGCCACATCTAGTCATCTACCCAGATCTCCCTGCAGATCTTTCCGTACTCACATCTCCACCTAGCGTGAGCGCTGCTACCTGCTGCCAGGCACCGGCTCTGTGGTGCTCCACCCTCTGCAGTTGCAGATTCCCTGTTTGGGAGCTAACAGCGTGCAGGGTTGTGAATAAAGCTGTTAAAACCTACAAGAAGCAAAGGTGAGGCAGCCTGCCGCTTCCGCCACAGCAAAAACCCAGTTCCGCTCTCTGTGTTAGAGATCGGAGTGAGGGGAAGCTTTAGTGTGAGGGCCGGGGAACCTGAGGAAAGGAGAGCCTCAATTTTCATCTCACTTCAGCTGATTCTGATCTGAAGAATAAATAAGTAAATTTTTAAAACAAAATGATGTGTCATTTCTCTTCCAGAAGGGAGAAAAATGGTTAAGCAAACTTCTTCATGAAACTAAGAAACGTAGAAGAAATGTGTTGGAAGAAAATGTATTTCTAGGTCCATCATTCATTCATTCATTCATTCTTCTCTCCAGCCCTCCCTCCTACTTTCTTTTCTCTTGCTTGCTCATCCTTTCTTTCTAACAGGTTATTGAGAAGTAACCCATGTGGTCTATAATTCATTAATTTAAAGTTTACTCATGAAGTTATGCAACCATTCTTGCAATGGATTTTAGAATATTTTCATCCACCTCCCCCCAAGAAATCCTGCATCATTAATCTGTGGTAGTTGTGGTTACTTTTCAAAGTGATCTTACTCTTCTCATGTGCTCTTAATTTACCTCCCAGTTTTTGTTTGGTGGCCTGTTTATGACATTCCCTTTGTGGCCCCAACCTGTAGTGGGACAGAGGGAGGTGGTAGGGTGGGTTGAGAGGGCTTTGTTGACTAGTTTTCCAAAATTACCTGGCAGATTGCTCTGAACACAGTTTCAACAGTCCTCTCTGAAGTTTACTGTATATGCCTGAGTTGGGATCTTAGTTGTCCAGGCATATGGTTAAAAATAAAATAGCAACGGGATAAGTCCAACCTCTCTGAACAGATCCTTTCTTTCCCTTTCTTTCACTACCCCCAACAGCTGTCTCCTCCCTTTTGATCTTGTCCTCCTCTTTTTGCGTCTTAATTTTTGTGCATTTCTCTTTCTAGACAACCACTGGCCTAAATACAACAACTGCTTCTGTCCTTCAATTTTCCATTGGTAAGTTTATAACAATTATATGACTTTAACTTGGAAATATTTAATTGTGTGCACAGTTAGGATTACAGTGCCAGATGCTTTCAGATTTAGAGAAGACTATAAGTTGTAACTTTGCGATAAATAATTTGAAACATTTTAAAGTGAAATTAAATATTTTTAAATGTCACATTCTATTCTCATTTCTCCTTCAACAGTGAGTGGTATTTAAAATGCTACAAATAATCCATAACATTTTAAAAGTAATTTACATATGGATTTTAAATGCATGAAGTTGTTCTGTTATAGCAGAATTACCCAACTAGTTATGTTTTACACAGATTAAGACTGAAATCTGTTCAATTTCCTGAGATCTAAATAAATGGCATTGAAAGAGATAATTATTGGTAGCTAAAAGAAGCAAATTAAGTCTTCATGTTTGATATAAATAATCTGCGTTTAATTTTGACATGGATAATGAACAAATGTTTGTGTCTGGTAATATTTCTTTTAAATCCTTTTGCAGTTTTACTCTCTATTTTGTCCCGTTTTGATTTCCAAGGTACATATATGTATATATTCTTTAATGGGAGTGTCCTAGGAAAAGAAAGATCCTGCCTTCTACAGGGGCGAAGCTTTATTGATTTCTCTGTATGGCCCAAATTGCTGGAGCCTGGCAGCCGTGCCTGGGACGGTGTCCTGTGGTCTCTGTTGTCTCTTCTATTCTGTCTTTGGAGATAGAAGCTCTTTTCCCAGTAGCCTTCTATTCCCAGTTGCAAGCTGGTGTTCTACAGTCAGAAGCCCTCTGTGGCTGCTTGTGTCTGGTAGTAATTTTCTCCTGGTCAAATCGTCATCACTTTTTCAGCACTGTGCCCCATGAAGCTCATGTAGGTATTGTGTGAACCTTCCTGACGACTGTTTAGGTAACTTTCTTCTTGCATTGGTGGAATTACCCACAACAGTTTACAGACAAGCCAGAATTTCATTTGTGGTCCTAAAAAAATGTGTCAGCAAGAACAAAATCAAGCAAATGTGTTTAGAGTAATTATGCTTTAATAAATAAAAATAAGCTAAATAATGGTTAACAGTTTGTCTGGATTCTGAGTATTTTTGCTTACTTTTTGTTAGACAATGAACATTAGTTTCAGATAGCATATTTAGGCAGTGAAAGAAGACAAGAGAATCTGTTTTAAACTATGTATGTGTCTCTCAAGTCCATTAATATTTGCATTTTATTCAAGGGAAGACAGATCCAGCACCAATTTGTTTTTATTTTATTTTAAACCAAGAACATATATTGGTACATTTTACATATAATGGTTACATTCATCACATTTATTTTGTACCTGTACATGGTGCATCTTGGTTTCCCCCCCACCCCTCCCCTCTGCTCCCTCCCTCCCTATTTACAGCAGGTTCATTCATCATTTTCCATATTTTCCCTTTCCCCTCTCTTTCCCCTGTTGCCTTTCTGCTTTTCCCCTTCTTTCTTTCTAGTAATCCTCTCCTCTGCACACCATCTTCCTTTTATAAATATCTATTACACCTCTTTGTCCTTATTTACAGTTATGGTTTCTCATATCAGAGAAACAATTCGATGTGTGCTCATGAGTGTCTGATTTATTTCACTTAAGAGTATGTTCTCAAGGAACATCCATTTATATATGAATGACTCTAGTTTGTCCTTTTTTATGGATGTGTAGTACTCCATTGTGTAGAAAAACCACATTTTCTTTAGCCATTCGTTGGTTGTTGGGCATTTAGGTTGTTTCCAAGACTTAGCTATTACAAATTGTGTTGCTATGAACATGGTCATGCATACGTCCTTGTGGTATGACGATTTTAATTCTTCTGGGAAGATCCCCAGTAGGGGAATAGCTGGGTCAAATGGAACCTCCAGTTGTAGTTTTTTGAGGAATCTCCATATTGATTTCCACAGTGGCTGGACCAGTCTACATTCCCACCAACAGTGGAGGAGGGTTCCTTTTTCCCCACAGCCC
>PVJO010017099.1:0-40109 GCA_004026905.1 Hystrix cristata | reverse complement strand
TTACACTTATGGTTTCTCATATCAGAGAAACAATTCGATGTGTACTAATAAGTGTCTGATTTATTTCACTTAATAGTATGTTCTCCAGGAACATCCATTTACATACAAATGACTCTAGTTTATCCTTTTTTATGGCGGTGTAGTACTCCATTGTGTAGAAAAACCACATCTTCTTTAGCCATTCATCAGTTGTTGGGCACTTAGGTTGTTTCCAAGACTTAGCTATTACCAATTGTGCTGCTATGAACATGGTTGTGCATATATCACTGTGATATGATGATTTTAATTCTTCTGGGAAGATACCCAGCAGAGGAATAGCTGGGTCAAATGGAATCTCTAGTTGTAGTTTTCTGAGGAATCTCCAGAATGATTTCCACCGTGGTTGGACCAGTCTACATTCCTACCAACAGTGCAGGAGGGTTCCTTTTTCTCCACAGCCCCGCCAGCACTTGTTATTGGTTGATTTCTTGATAATAGCTATTCTTTCTGGAGTGAGATGGTATCTTAGTGTTGTTTTGATCTGCATCTCTCGAATGACCAATGATGTTGAACTTTTTTTTATATATTTATTTGCCATTTTTTTGTCTTCATCTGAGAAATGTTTATTCATTTCAGATGCACATTTTTGGATAGGGTCTTTAAATTTGGGAGGTTTGATCTTTTTGAGTTCTTTATATATTCTGGATGTTAGACCTTTATCTGAGGGACAGCTGGTAAAAATTTTCTCCCAGTTTGTGATTTTTCGCCCTACTTTATTAGTAATTTCTTTTGCTGTGCAAAAGCCTCTTAATAGGATATGGTCCCAAGCATCAATTCTTTGAATTGTTTCCCGTGCAGAATGCACTTGTATTTACAAAGCCACAGCTGGTGTTCTTAGATGAAGTTTAACTTCTTTATAAAGTTTATACTTTTCTGGTGTCATCAACAAGGGACTCATTATTTCATTGGGTTGGTGAAGCAATCCCTGGGTGGCATTAGGATCTGGGAATGGCAGGTCATTATGGATAGGGCTAAATTATTTACTTCATCAAAGTGTCTCTGGGCTTTATCATACAGGCCTGTCATAGGAAGTAGTACATAAAGATGAATAATGGTCCCTTTAACTCAGGAATCTGAAAGGTCACTGGGGCTGTGGCAGACATATAAAGTTGTGTTTGCCGCATCCATCAAGATCCAATTGTGTATGGATGCGATGCATGGCAGGCCGTGTGAGGGTGGACTTTGGCTTTCCACTTTGTATTCCCGTCATGCTGCGCTGCTACGAGGAGAGCCAGTGATCTGGCCTCCGGAGGCCCAGAGTCCTGTACTTACACCGCACTTTGTAGCCGTTTCCTCCGATGGAGGATCATTCAGGGCAGCAGGGGTTTGGGGAACAGCAAGTAATGAATGGCATGTCTGTTTCTCCATCTCATAGGCACCCCAGGCTTGAGTTCACCCTTTATCTCCAGGGCATCTAGGAGATTGGTGCAAAGGGGGAAGAAAATGAGGCAAAGTGACTAATTTTGTCACTGCCCTAGACTCACCCCAGTGGAGCTCAGCTGACTCTTGATTCCAGGGACTGACTCCTGCAGAGGGTCTCGGGATCCAGAGCTTCAGAGGGGACTGCCTCTCGCCGTCTCTCCGCATTCAGAGGTGGCACCAGCCAAATAGGCTGCTGTGGGCAAGTCATCTACTACTATAGCTCAACATCCCTGTCCTCCAAACCCCTGCTGCGGCCACTTTTAACATCTGTCCGCCATTTATGAAGAGGTAATATTTTTTCAAGCACACTAGTTTTTAACTTCAATAAATTTATCTGTTAAAGAAGAAACCTTATGTTTTTGTGAGCATATGAGTATAGAAAATACTTGACATAGGTAAAATGAAAACCGGACAGTGAGATTAAACTCTTACTAGATTCGTTGGCCAAATCAAAGTCTCTATGTCTGAAGTTTGTGCTTTCTTTGTTACAAAGGGAGCTTGGCAAGGGGTAGGGAAGTACTGAAGACACAGTAGCAGTCAGTTGAAACTTTCTCCTTAAGGGAACATAGAAGGGTTAAGAGAGAGTTGGAACAGGAATAACTTTCTTACGGTGCAATTTAATAGTATTTAATAATCCATTCTTTGTCATGTAAAGGGTTTCCTGGACCATCTAAAATGAGTTGTATAAGATGAAGTCTGTATTTTGGGGAAAACTGTACCAGGAATCTTTAGTTCCTTTTCAATTCCAACTTATTACTTCCATCTATTACTCCTAATGATCATCTAACAATTTGCATTTCCACTTTTGCTTCTACTATGTGCTTACTGGCCTGTTAAGCAGGTATTTATTTGAATTGCCCATCTAGTACTTTATACCTTCCCCAAACTTCTAGAGGCTAATGAAAGACCATTGATACTTTCGCTCAGCGAATTACTGGAGCCTGGAAGCAAGTCCTTGAGCAACCCTCTGCCTGCCCCTCCTGGCATGTGCTGGCCCTTGAGCACACCTCCCTCCCTCGCAGAAGGAAGCTGCCTCCCTTTCTCTTCCTGAGGGCTGCCACCATTCCAATGAGTAATGTTTTGAGACAGATGCAAAATCGATAGCACAAGACTCACGTTGCTCTGGTTATCTTCTATTCTTTTTCATTCAACCTCCCTTGGCTTCCCTAGATGAGAGTCTGGGGAGAGATTCATCTTCTCCCTTGTTTCTTTTTATATCCCTGTTGTAGCCACAGGGACGAGAATGACAGATTTTTCTAGATTGTCGAGGGATAGATAGGAAAGATGAGCTCTTTGTTGCACCTGACGACTTGCTGTAAAGACCCAAAGAACTGTTTGCAGCTTTTTTTTTAATTAAAGTTTTAATTATCATTTTCAATCTGCCCAGATTGTAATCTTTGCTGAAGATTGTTCCCAAGTGAAGTTTAAAAGTACTTTCAGTGGTCGGTTTGTCTGAGATCTCAGTAGCGAAAGTGGTATCTGTGTGTAAACACATGTTTCTGTTTTCCTGACAATCGTCTCATGCAGACCAATAGGCCTTTGCTCCAAGGGTCCTGCATGTTCTTTTTATCATTATCTACCTTGAGACTTTTTTCTGTGACTCCTTCTTTTTTCTTCCTGTGTCTCAGTGACTCAGAAATGCCACCTGTCCATACCCAGCCATTCCATGTGTGGAGGGGAGGGACACTATGAATCAGCCTTTTCCCACTTGACCTCTTCATGGTGTCCCCAGTTTCTCAGCACCCTCTTGAAAGTCTTTAAGTACTCATGTCTCTTTTTCTACCAGCCCCAGTGTTCAGACAACATCAGGAAATATCCACATTGCTCAGGCAGAAAATCTGGCTAGGTGAGGTCATGGGGAAAAAGCTTCAGTTAGACCTCCATGTGTTAAAGCCCAACTTTGCCAACTACTGTGCAATCTTCAATTAAATGTGTGTTTTCCCGCATCAACTGGCAGCTTTCCCTCTCTAAATGCTAACTTTAATAGTATGATGTACAGCTATCTTCCATTTTGCTAGAGTACCCCCAGCTTCTATCCTTTTCCAAGCTATTTCTTTGCTCTTGCTTTATCCCATGGGCCCCTTTCTTTCCCACATAAAATACTACTAGTCTCTCCCAAGTGCTATGAAGAAGCTGTGGTCTCAGGTTCTCACCATGCCACCTCCCCCTCCAATAAGAACCATAGGCATGATGCACACACGTACACGGTATGCTTCTAGCATTTTCACTCAACTCTAACCCTTTACCTTGGTCTTAATGCCTCCACCAGGCATTCAGGCCTTTCCATATGGTATCACAGCTAGAAGACAATGAAAAAGCATACTAATGTGTTTGGATTTTTGTTTAAACATCAGGATACAATAGGCCTCTTACCCACAGTTTCACGTGCTGTAGTTTCCATTACTAGTGACTAACTATGGCCGAAAAATATAGTAGAGAACAATCAGCTGTTTCAAGAGAGACACAGCTTTGATTGCAGTATATTGTTATGTTGTCCTATTTGGTTGATTATTGTTGTTAACCTTTTACTGTACCTAATTTATAAATTAAATGTACGAGGAAAACATAGTATACATAGGCTTCAGAACTATCTGTGCTTTCAGGTGTGGACTGGGGTCTAGGCGTGTCTAACCTGTGGGTAAGGAAGCACTCCTGTGCTTGATAGATCCTGGAAGTTATTCACCTACTGAAGCCTAGTTGTATAGCTTCATCTCTAGTTTGCCCATGCTGTCACAATGGGTGTGTGTGTACGTGTGTGAGTGTTTATATACACAGACATTTCTCTTTCTCATCTCCACACTCACACATATATGCCTTCATCAATATGTTAAATTCCTTTTAGTTTGGGCTCTGTGATTCTTACCTGGTGTCTCTGTTTACCTAACCCAGAAAAACAAAGGTGGTGCTCAAATTGGGGAGCGAGACAGAGATAAAGAGGCACGGACAGAAGGATAGTAGAAGTAGCCTCAAACACCAGGGAACAGGGGATGGTAATAATGATAAAAGTACTCCCAGGAGCTTATGTCTGATTATATAGGGCTTCTATCTTGCAGTCCTTAATGTGTGTGAAGACTTATCTCTTATTTCAGCCGTCCCCACCACAATCACACTTAAAGGTTGAGGAGGTAGGCACTGTTATTATTCAGATTATACAGGTGATGTGTCTAAGAAGCAGAGTGGGCAGGCATATTTTCCAACCTAGAAGGTCAGAAGTAAGACTACTGGGTCAGCACACCCACCCCTGGCAGCACCTTAGGCCCAACACTCGTATTCCTTCAGAAAATAGAAGGCAGCAAAGGAAGAGTGGGAGCTACAGGCCTCCAGGTAAATATATTGTTATTATCTCAGTAACCTCTCTGAACTTCTGCTGCCATACCTGCTGGATGCAGGCTTCCTGGCCTTATTACCTTCCATTCTTGTGGTCTTAGCTGCATAGGAGGTGAGGGCATAATAGGTCTTTGTGACTTAAAGAGTGCCAGGCAATATAAGGCAACAGGGACTAACCCATACCCTGTATCCAGGTCCGCCCTGGCTCTTGGAGATCTTACAGTCCCAAATGGGATGAAGTACCATTAAGGGAGGATTGTCCTGCTTTGAACCCCAACCTGAAACCTCCAATCTGTGCAGCCCGTGATAGCAGGCAGCCACTGTTTACTTTTACTTGGAAACACATCTTTGGGACTGGGGATTTAGCTAAGTGGTTAGAATGCTTGCCTTGTTAGCATGAGGCCCTGAGTTCGATCCCCAGCACAAACAAAACAAAAATAAAAACAAAAAAAACGCATCTTTACATTCAGTCGTTAGCTCTTGGAGGATGAGATTACTGTTCTGAAAATATCCTAACTGCTGGCTTCACAGATACGCAGGCTTTTACATTTTGCAATGCAATAATGAAGAGAGAGAAAGAGATTTAGTTTTCCTGGTTTGCCTCTGAGTATTGCCTAATTGTCTTGAAAAACAATTGACTTAGTGTTTCTTACTCAGCTCCTAATACTAAGCATACATATATTATGTCTCGCAGCTTACTTATCTATTTACCACTGTTGCTTGGGGAAGGTTAATTTCTTTTCAGTCTAAGTTGTTTTTTTCCCTAAAAATGCCTCCATGAAGGGACACTGGGGCTGAGCCTATACACTATACATACAGGGGAAAAGAAGAACTATGAGCTTTACAGGGGCGCAGACCCACCAAATGGTTTGAGCCGTGTTGCTCTGTGCCCTGTTCTACCCCCGACCTCCAAGCTTAGGATTCCATTATCTATCTGCATTACTCTCTCGAATCTACATTTCACTATGTGGACAACTGAGACAATGTTGATTCTACATAAATGAATCGATCCTGATGCAGTTGATTTATTTCTCTTAGTAGAATAAAAAGATAATTTCCACGTGATGGATCTAACCAACCATCAGCAATCCAAATCAATGATTCAGAAGGTGACACCTGACAGCCCAGTGTTATTTTTCTCTCTAGGCAGAAGTAGATGGGGTTAAAAGACTTTGTATTCAGTTTTCTATACCTTGACTATGATGACTACCCTGAACACAACAATGGAGTTTTGAAAACAACCAGTTACTGTGTTATGATGTTAATAACCAACTACTGGTCATTTAATTATTATTAAAACACCAGCTGAATTCAAGAAAACAAAGGTTTTCTTGACTACATTCAGCTCTTCAATAATGGCTTGTGGGAGACCATCTCATCCTGCTTATTTGCTGTCCAAATCTGCTGCCTAATGAGCTAAGTTTTCAGAACCTTATGATAATGGAGCTATGGTGATGGCAGGTTTCTTTGGTCTGAATTATGTGGACAGTTGCCCAAATTGCCACTTTGCTTTGCTGGCATAGACATAGCTCATTGAAATTATCACCCTGAGGTTGCTTTAAAAAAAGATTTGGCATTTAATAAAAGCACAACCTTACTTCTGTAACAGTTCAAGCCATTTGGATAATTAAGAAAGAATTCCTTTGAATATATATCTTAACTATTTTTTAAAAGTGCTCTTACATCCTTAAAACCCCATTTAGGTTATTTGTACATTTACAGGAAATAGAGAAATCAGACTTGAGCCAGACTGCTTGGTTTGGGGGCTCAGTACAAAGGGGACGGCTGCACGTGTCTAAAATATGTCTTGGGTTTTCCTTTCAGTTTTCAACCCTCCCCCCTCTTCCTCTTCCTCTTTTTCTTCCTCCTTATCCTCATGGTTATTATATACCACAAATACTAATCAAGTTAGTTTCAATGTTTTGAAAACATGGTTTTTTTCACTTTTCCAGTGTAGATACTGGGGAATAAAATAATGATCTGAAAAATCATACTGGCAGAGGGAGATGGGCAAAGCAGCAATCCCGAATAAACTACCAACCTGATCATCAGCCCCTGAATTCAGCGGTGGCTTTTGAAGTTTTTCTTCTTTTCTCAATCTTTCTCTTACTTACGGGGAAGCCATAGTTCCTGCAATCCTCTACTGAGCTTTCTTCTCTTCTCACTCAATCTCTATACTTCACTGAGCTGAAGGAGGGACTATTTCAGGAGATATGTGTGGGCTTCTTATGCGACTGAGCAAAACATATTTAATCTTAATTAAGTTTGGTAGATTTTATTTTGTTTTGACATTTAAACCAAGTCAATATTTGAAAAGAACTATTTCCTTTGATAGTATAATTTACCTTACAAAACTAGAAGTCATTTTTAATTTAGAGCCAGTGTCATCGTCAGCATTATTGTTTATGCCCTTCCAGACCTGAGGTTAAGACGTCGTGTGCTACCATTTCGCAAACTGATTTTCCCTGTGACTGCATTGCGGTGCTTTAGCAGAAAGAACACAAACACAAGAGACAAGCGACCTGGGATCCTAGAGCTGACATGTCGATAAATAACTGTGATTTCAGCCTGTGATGTCTCGGCCTCGATTTCCTCAATATGGAACGATGGGTTACTGAACGATTTCTAGGGACTCTCTTAACTTTAATGGTCTGTCTACTCCTAACAAATGGAGAGATGTATTTCTTTACGCCTGGAAAAAGAAAAAGTCAAGCAGGGAGGCAGGAGGGAAGAAAAAAGGCAAAAACAAGGAATAGAGGCCAGTTTCTGCTGAAGTGGCTCTGTGGCTCCTCGGATTTGAAAGCTCTGAGAAGTGCAGCAACAGCACACGCAACAGTGTGGGCAATACATGTGTCCTGAAACTGATTTCATAGTCATTAGAAGTAAATGAGAAAACCGTAGCGTTGCTCAGTATAGGTGGGAACCGCAATGCTCAATTTACAAAAAACACACAACAGTCTCTGAGACCGAGTGACAGATGACTGGTCGTTGAACTAAAAAAATTCTACACATTTCTCAAATTAGGTGCAGTGAAGGGGAATTGCAAATTGGGAAAGCAAATATGTTATTGTTTCTCATATTTTGTGTTTTCTTCGCTTACTCTTGGTGGAAGGCATTTCTCACCTCACCTGCTAGTTATTATGTATAGTTTTTGTTTTTCCCGTCAGCTAGGTGCAGAGGGGTAAGACCAGGGCCTGGGCTCCCCCGTCTCACCTGGGTTGAGGTTGCTCCATCCGTGGTTTCCCTGGATGTAGGGTGCTGCTGTAGCACTTGCCCCTTCCTGGGAAAGAATGTTGTGGGTGTTTGGGGCTGTTCCACCTTTGCTGTAAGAGCCACCTGATCCAGACAGCGTGGGTCAGTGAATATGAGACCCTTCAGGAGGGAGAGAGGAGCACGGACATGCCCAGCCTCAAGCCAAGCTCTGATCTGTCACCATACATCAGAAATGCCACATGACTAAGCTGTGTGCTATTCCAGCTCCCCAAATTGTCTTATTTAGGACCTGCAGTCCTTAGGAACTCTCTCTCCTGAGAGAGGTGTAATCTCCCTTCTTGCCTACATTCCTTTGTTGCAGGCCATTGTGAGGATGGGCTTGGGCCTGAAGGGTGCTCTTTGTTTTCAAAGAGGCTGCAATTAAGTCTGCTATGCAGAAAACCTGAGCCCCTTCAGGGCCCTGGCCCTTCTCAAAGCTCTCTCTTTTGCCAGCACTTCCCACTGAAAGCTACTGGGAGCCCTAATCCCAGTGATTTGTGCAGGGAGAAAGTGATTATCGAGAGGCTGTGATCAAGTTGTCTGTCAGTGTTGACCAGCTGCTCCAAACAAGAATCTTGTTCCGTAACAAATTTTTCTCCACATAGAGCTAAACTCTTTCATTCAACTCGCTTTTATGTAATCACCTTAGATTGATTTTGAAATAAATAAAGCCAATGGATGTTTTAGATTCCTTGACAGCTTCAGGAAATTTGGAGAATGATAAAGATACATAATAGGATTTATTTCTCTGCTGAGATGCAGGCAAAGAGCTCACTAAATCTGGGACCTTTCCTTTGCCCAGTATGTTGGTGGCTGGAGCAGGCGGAGATGCTTCCCTGAGGAGTTAACCAAACTATCAGTAATAGATGCCTTGCTTCATCTGTAACCCTTTCAGACTGAGTTCCAAATCCTCACCAATCTGGGCTGCCATCATTCTTAGAGTACAGGATGCTCTAGTGAATTGTAGATACTACTTTGCATATCTACCTCTCCTATTTGAAGGCAGGGGCAAATCCTAGTCTGTACTCTAGCACTGAGAAAATCCTGAACATTGGTGCACTGAATGACCAGATGAATGTATGAGGTACTGGCCCCAGCGATGGTGGTTGGCATCATGCCATTTTGGGGCCATTTTTAGATTCCTTGATCAGCCAAATATGATTTGTTGATGATAGTACAATAGTACATCTCTTTCTCACCTTGAGATCCTCTTTTATTATGATTTTTAAATCCATTTCTCTATTACTTTTGCTTTTTTTCTTTTCCAATGATATATTCTCTTAAAAAAAATCCACTAAGATTCTTGAAGTGATGCACGGTCATTCTTTTCAACCCATGTTTTCCCTACCTCCCATTCTGAACCACATTTTTGTCCAACTTGGTGCCCTGACTGGATAACAGTACTGTGGATCATTCCAAGTTTGGGTTTTTAAATTAGACTAGAAGCTCCTGAAAATGTTTCTTCTTCAGTCAAAAGAGAAGTGGAAAAATGATAGGATGTGTCAGAAAGCTTGTTGCCTTTGTTGTAATCTGGCTGCTAAGAAAGGCCACACCAAATATAGCGACCGGGTGCAGCCATGGGTTCAGATTTCAGACATTTTCAAATTCCCTCATCTCCTTGAATTTTCCACAAGTATTCTGTGTAGTAGGTGGAGCAAATTTTTAAAATTCCTATTTCAGAGGCTGTAAAACTCAGTGTGTCAGCTTTTATTCACTATGACAAGATGGCTGACATAAAGAGAAAAGATTTCCAGAGATTTCAGTCCCTGGTTGGCTGGCTGCATTGTTTCTGGGTCTACAGAAAGGCAGACCATCATGGGGGCAGGGGGGGTGCTCATTTACCTCACAGTTTAGGGAAGCAAAGAGAGAAACAAAACAGAGAGTAAGTAGCAGGGAAGAAAATATACCCTTCAAAGTCATGCCCCTGGTGACCTGTTTCATTCAACTAGGCCACACCTCCTAAAGAGCCAAGTCAGGTATGAACTAATCAACAGATTAACCCACTGATGACATTAGAGCTCTCTTAATCCACTCATGTCTCCAAAAGCCCCACTTCCAATCCCTGCTACACTGGGGACCAAGCCCACAGCGTGTGAGCCTCAGGGGACATATCCAACCCTACCAGGAAGGTTTCACGACATATTCAAATTTTCATGGGTGGTAAGCACAGAGGAAGGAGGACAGCCAGGTTATAGCATGAATGCAGTGCTCCAGCTGCATAGTAGATGGCCTCCCCATTCCCTCTCCCCTTTTTTTTTTCAGGAAACCTCTCCTGAAAAGTCAAAGTTCTTCCCTCCTTACCATCGAGCTTTCTGGGTATATTTTCTGGGGCACAGGGAAAAGGCTTTCCTACCTAGGTGACGTTTGAAGGATGGAAGGAATTCTTTGTGTTGTCACCCTACAGTCAATGTCCATGGAACATGGCAGGTTCTGCCTGTGTAGATATGGAGTCAGTTTATGAAATATGGTCACCAACTACTTTACTTCTCAAGAGCTTCACCGTTCTTTATTTGCATGTGAAAGTATATTTCCTAGAAAGAGCTGGACCCTAGGAGCAGGCACTTTTGTAGTTTGTCATGAGAAGACCAATTTCTACATACAGTCCTTTGGAGGGGGCAGTGCTGGGGATCAAACTCCGGGCCTTGAGCTTGCTAGGCAAATGCTCTATCACTGAGCTAAATCTCCAACTCCTCTACATACATTGCTATGCTACTTGATGACAGGGACACATTCTGAGAAATGTGTTGTGGGAGATTTTGTCATTGTGTAAACATCAGAGTATGTGCTTACACAAAATAAAATGACCACAATGTCCCTAGGCAACATAATCTTATGGCAGCACTATCACATATGTGGTCTGTTATTGATCAAAATATCGCTATCTGGCACATGACTATTATTTTCTATCTAGCGCAGAATCTGTCCTCATCTATGGTTTCTAGATCTTGAGCACTAATCATATTCCAACAATATTTGAAACTACACGTTTCCAACTGCAAGAGAAAAAAATTCTATCTTTAGATTCCCCTTTAATGAGATTTATGTGAATACTTTTGTTCCTGTGAAGTGGATCTGTGGCTGAATACTTGGTATTCCAAAATGGGAGGAGCTGGTAAAGATACTGATTTAATAATAAAGTACCCCAAATACTTTCATATGTACGCTCAAAGAGGGAGCCTTTGGCTATACATTTAACAAGTTAGTGGCAATGATTTCTGTTTTGGATTTGAATTTCTGAGTTTCTTGATTGGCTAATACAATAAAAGAGACTGGTAGGTGCGAAGAACCTGGTCTGCCGGGCTTCATCTTCTCAGGTCAGGTGTTGATGTTAACACCTAGTGCTCACCTTTAAGGTCATTAAATCATTAACTCTCAGGCAGCCCCTCCAAGATCTAAGGCTTGCCTACTCACCAGAGCAATCTGAAGCTCACCACCGATGGTCTTCAGCAGGTAATACTACCTGTTTATTTTTGTTTTCCTTTGTTAGCTGGTGGATGGCTAGGGCTAATTTTACTTGACTCAAATTCTTGTACCATAACTCAAGAGTGGATTAATAAGTCTTAGTGCAGTGGTGAAAGTGAAAAATCCTCACATTTCTTTGCTCTTTTAAAAATATCCTATCAGTATATATATTGAGCACCTACTTTGTAGGGAGATATGGATATGACTAAGAAAGAATCCCTGATTTAAGAAGATTTAAAATCTAGTATTAATCATTCGACAAATACTAGTGCTTCTATGCTAAGCATTGTTCATGACATTTGGGCTTTATCGCTAAATGAGACAGAGATGGTCCTTGTCTTTGGGGAATTTACAGTGCAGGAAGGGAGAGAGAGAACTGAGCAAGTAATGATGGGAAGGAATAATAAATGATTTGATGGGGGAAGGAGAGGTGTCCTGGAATTCATTGCCAGGATGACTGCTCTCACAAACTGGGTCTTGAGAGAGACTCAAAAGTAAGATATCAAATATAATTGGAGAGTGAGTGGCAGAGATTGAAGGCTGATGTAGTGATAAGAATTTGAAGAAAAAAAAATCTTTGAAAGATTCATGATTAGAACCAGGAAGAGAGCAGTTTTTGGTAGAGGAAATAGTAGGAGCAAAGGCAAGGAAGTACGAAACCAGAGAGTATATATAAGAAATAGAATTATCTGGAATGGTTGGAATATACATGGAAGAAAGACTATAAAAATCAAGTGGCAAATAGCTTTTAAGTCTAATTTATTTTTTAAATCTAAAACATGATTCAAATCTAAAGATTTGTGTGCCTAAATTTGCTAGGTCAGTATTATAAACCTCTATAAAAGCTGTGTTAAATTCTCTAATTCTTAACATTTTACTACAATTTTTTTCTTCCTATTTCTCTAGATAGATAGATGTCAGTAGATATATATGTGTTTCTATCTACCGAAAGACATAAATAACTATTTTTGTTATTGTTGTCATTAAGCCATTCATACTAAGTGCTGGAAATCATGGTATCTCTTGAAAGCAAACGGGATTTTATTTGTACTCATTTTCTCCATAATCCCCATTCGTTCACTGTGCCCCTCCTCCCGGGTTTCCTTCAAGAAATGTAATCCCATATCCCCATCTCCACCTGTATCTTTCTGAGACTTGAACAGCTGCTGAATAGCCAGGTTGCTTGGAAAAAAGAAACAAGTTTAAACAACTCCAAAGTCATTCGTAGTCTCTGCTGGGTTGAAGCAGACGGGGCCATCTGTGCTTTTCGCTCATATCTCAGGCCCTGAAAGAAAATATTCTCTGAGGCTCAGGAGAAAATGACATAAAATGAATCCATTCTGCTGTCAGAGATCATAATGAAACCAGAGAAGAAATACAAGATCAATTCATTCGTATTATAATTTTCAAATTGCCATCTTCCCGTTTGTTCAGATGCAGGTCTGATGGCTCAAATTGGTCTTTGGAATATTTAAGGAGCTTTTTTGGTCCCTTAATATTGGCTTATCAGTTCCAGTAATTTTACCTCCCAGAGTGAAATTGGCTGCTAACATTTGGAGGAAATCCGTGCTGTATTTTCTGGTAAGTTTTGCTGATCGTCACCTACCAGGCTATTCTGGCTTATCAGGAAGACAGCTGCAGAGACTGGACGCTTTATCACAAAACCACTGGTTATTCCAGGAGCTGTTCCCCAGCGGAGACAGCCTTTATCAAGCATTTATCTAGTTTTCTTTTTGCATAATACCTTAGATCTCCTGTTTAGAGGAATTCTTCTCATTTAGGCTGTTAGTTTAAAAAAGAAAATTCAGGCTTACAAGTGATTCTTTTATTTCACCTTCAAGGCCATGTA
Source organism: Hystrix cristata (assembly GCA_004026905.1). Classification (NCBI taxonomy): domain Eukaryota; kingdom Metazoa; phylum Chordata; class Mammalia; order Rodentia; family Hystricidae; genus Hystrix; species Hystrix cristata. The sequence continues at coordinate 26,758 of PVJO010017099.1, read as the reverse complement.
TTGAGGCCTCACAGAGAGAGATTAAGAAAGAAAGGTGACTGAGTTTGAAGACAATTGTCAACTTTGTTATTTTTCTTGTGTTGCAAAGTAGTCACTGGACTATACATCTATAAGCCTTTTATAAAAGTTTTTATAAATCATTATTTTTAAAATGATTTTTAGAGAGAAGGAGATAATTGTCCACAATTCCACCAAGCAGTGATACCTATTAACAATTGAATGCTTTTAATCGGTCTTTGTGAGTTTAAAATGTTGGGAATATATTCTATATAAAAAAATTGCAAGTGATATTTTCACTTCATATTACATAAACTCTTAGTAATCATCGTTGTTAGCAATTCTATACATCTTTTGGATGTACCATTGTGTATGTTATCATTTTCTTGTTTCAGGAAGCTAGTTCTCCGGTTTTATTGTTTTGCTTTTCCTATGAAGATTGCAGCAATGAATATGCTTATGCAAAAAAGCTTTTACATGTATACCAGATCATTTTCTTAGGATGGATTTCAATAAGTTAAATTACTGGGTCAAAAGGTAGGAATATTTTAAAGACTATTTATATTTGCCTTCAGAGATTTTTTTTTAAATGCTCTCCCAGAACAATTTATATTCCCAACAGCAGTGTCAAAGAATGCTTATCTCACTGAACACTTGCCAGAACCTGAATATTACTTTTAAAATATATTTTAATTTGATAGGTAAAGAAAAAATGCCATCTTTTGTAAAACTGCAATTCTCCGCCCACTAGTAAAGTTGAACAATTTTTCATATATTTTAGCTTTCTCTGTGTATGTGAATTTTCTGTTAATGTCCACAATCTATTTACCTACTAGTCTTAACTGTTCTGTTTTTTTGAAATTATTTGGATAATACCTGAAGTAAGCCTCTATGTACTTTGAGTATAATTTTTTAAATCTGAAAATATTTTACAGTATTTTATGCAGTTTTAGTATTTCACATGGTCAAATTTTCTTCCTTTTTTTTAACACTTTTTATTTATTTTAATCTTAGAACATACTCTCTTATCTGGAGATGTATAAAGTACTATTTTGTATTTCCACTGAGTTTTCTTATGAATTACTTTTTTATACTTTATTTCATCTGTCTTTCATTGAGGTCCATGATTTGAACTGAGGTTCCCAATGAATTTTTCCCCAAATAGTTCACGAGTTGCTCCAGCAATAATTACTGACTACTATTCTCTTCCCTATGAAGCTAAGATAATCCATTTATTACATGCTAAATTCTTATGTAGACCTAGGTCTGTTTCTAGAGTGAGTCTACATTTACCACCACTGATCTATTTTGGTGTTACCACTACAGTTTTTAATAACTCAAGCTTTATAAAATATCCTAAAGTATGGTAAGAGAATCCTACATCCCTCCATTCATTTTCTTTGGTTTAAAATTATTTTTAGCTCTTAGTCGTATCAGGGATTTTGGAATCATTTTTTTCAAATTCCAAATAAATCCTATTCATGTTCTGGTTGAAATTGTTTAAACCTATACACAAACCTTAACTTCTCCAAGGTTCTAACTTTTATTTCACAAGCCTTTGTTAGGATCAGAATTATGAATTCCTAAACATCCATGGAAAACACTAAATATTAATCTTCAGATCTCTCGGTACATCTGAATCACCCTTAGTGTTTGGGAAAAGTCCTGAAATGGAATGTTTCAAATCCCCTCAAATTTTAATTTTGGTCATTAATGACAGTGATTGTCTCTGGGCATATACTGTACCGGGAAAAACATAATGAGATGAATACAAGGTAATACATGGATGGATGGATGGATGAGATAACAAAAGGACCACTGAAAATAAGAGAGCTAATCTGCCAGAGACCCTCAGTACACTCTGAACAGTGGTGATTATTGCTTGAAATCTCTACCAAGTCTAGTAACATCCACCATGTATGGTACAGTGCAGAGATGGAAAACTAAGTATATTTTGAATTATGCTAGGCATTTTGCTAGGTGTTCTGCACATACAGTATTAGCTAACCGAAGAAAAATAAGGTCAAAGGCAGGAAGAGCCTTTCCCAGAGCTCACAGAGGTAAGAGATAGACCCTGGTACAAATATATGTCTCTCAAGCTCCATAGCCTTTGCTATTCCTCCAGTTCCTCTGAAAGGGAGGGTCTAATGTACAGGATATTGAAGAAATACCATTTCTTCTGTTCCAATGTCAGTGTACCAGACACAGCACATTTAGTAGCATTTTAGAAATAGAGTTCTATTGATGATTATCTTTGAAAAGATAAGCAAGATTCATCTTTTTTCTCCCTGTTGTATAGAAGTAGGCTCCAAAGGTTTTGTGCCACAAAGGAACCTACTGGTGTGTGCTTGAGGATGAGAGGATTTCATATAGATTAACATTTTTTAAGCCCAGTCCATGTCAGTTGTGATTTCACAGACACTGCTATTGGAGACTTAACCTGGCATCTAGTCTTAACAAGACCAGTCCAGCTTTAATCTACTTTCTACTCTGCCTCTCTCCATTCCCACGAGATAGTCTAATTATGGCAGACACAGGGTTGTGAACTGTGGTTTACTCTCTTTTAAAAAATGACATTAACGTTGCTGTAATCATTCTTTAGCTGCATATATTAGAGATTCCTTCCCCAGAGCCCCAAACACTTTACAAATATGATCTCATTAACCCATGCACCAGCCCCCTGTGGTAGGTCAGTCGACTTGGAGGCATTCAGAAATTGAATTATGTAAAGAGAAAGTGGTCTTTTCAGAGCTGCCTGGCAGATGGGGATGGGATCAGGATTAACATGGCATTTTAGACATGTGCAGATCCATATATATCACCTGGTCTGACATCTTCATTAAGTAAACAGGAAACTAGGGTTTGGAGGGGCCATGCTAAATGCCAAGGTCCTCAACCGTGGACATATATTGCTATTACCTGGGAAGCCTAAAAAATACCATTGTTCAGAGTTTACTTCAGATCAATTTAATCATAATTTCTGAGACTATGATTTTAAGGGCTCCTTTAGTGATTCTAACAATAGCCATGGTTAAGTACAAGCTGGAGAAAGGCAGATCCACACAATGAAGAACATCTATCCAACTCAGTCTACGGATCTGTACAAGACATTACTTTGTCATTTTCTGCAATATAGTTTGGTTTATGGTAGACTCTCTTGAGGTCTTAATCCAGACTGGCATCTTACACACAGGAAATTGTTCGCAGTAACTTCATTTCACCAGCATTGTAAAGCTGTGGCAACATGGTGCTGAAGAAACTGTGTAATTCTGCCAAGACAATTAACTAGCCAGATCACTAGACAAAATCAGTCAAATCAGTTGGTTGGCTGACTTAGCCGTTCGAGATAGAGTGGCCTGCCTGCTTCCCTAAGTGTGGTCATTACTTTTCTAGTCCTTGCCTTTTACAGGGAGGTGTGATATTTATTTTCTATCATAAGCTCAGTGCTAAAAGGCATCAAAGATGCTCAGCATTAGCCCTGTAAAAGAATAAATGAAACCATATCCTCTGGCATTATAAGGATTAGAGATTTAAGAGTTCAGCATAGCACCCATACTACATACTAGATAAATGGTAGCAATTTTATGATGCTCATATAACCTTCGGGTACTGCAATGACCTAGACTCAAGAGTTGAGGGTAGGAGAAAGAAACAACCACTTTGCTAACTCTGTTTCCTTCAGAAAAAAAATTACAGTATAGAAAGTAGCATTAGTTAGAGAAAAAAAGCAAAGAATATGTCTAAGCATGTTTTTTCTCTGAAAAAGAAAGGGCAGTTACTTTTTAGGATTTATGTAAGGTATTGATATAATGGATCTCTTGGTTCCTATTCCTTAGCCTTCTCAATCCTAAAGCTACAGGCGCTTAACTCTGTAATCTGGAACTCCTCCTGTCTCCCAGCTCAGGACCTCTGCCTTTTTTCCTTTTAGTTCTGTTTTGACAGTCAGTGAGTCCCACCGAGGTCCTCCTACTATCTTTCCTATGTGACCTGACTTGAGTGACTTGAGTGGCTTGGCTGCCTGTAATCCCTTCTCTTGCTCAGGAGCTGAGCCCTGAGTTTTCTCTAGTTCTCTCTCTTTCCCATTTCATGGATACCTACATCCCTGTACCACCTCTAAGTTCTCCTAGTCACAGGAGTACTACTTCTGTATCGCACTAGTAACAGAATGGAAAGAGAAAGAAATCGATACTCCTGGTTCCCACAGCGGGCTGTTGGGGGTCTGTCTAGACCAGTGGTGGTGAACACATAGCACACGTGGCGCAGCGGGCTGTTTGTTATCATTGAAAGCTCTAAAAGGTTTCCCATCGCTGGGCTAGACCTTTCTTTGGCCGCTAGACAGGTTCCTTCTTTCTGTGACAAGGAATGCCATGTTAATTTGTCAACTGGACAGCCCCTTACTTCTTGCCTGCCATGATACTGTAGGCTTTCTAGCTGAGAAACCTGCCATGATAGGTGCTGTGGGCCATGTGGCCGGACCAAGACCACCTCATGAGGCATTCAGCAAGTCATTACCAGGCTCTTCAGTTACATGCAGATGGATTGATGAGTTAATACACCTCCGTTTGCTGTGCCTACTGACAAGTCACAGGCTAACAACTAGGGGCTGTGACAAGGCCAAGGCCGATCTCTCATCAACTGTAAGGCTTGCTTTCAAGGCAACTTCTTGCCTTCATAGAAATCTGTAATGTGTGTGCAGCAAATGATGTCGTGTCCATTTCCATGATTATGCTTGCATGCCACATTTGACCATTATTTACATATATTAATGCTTTTAAAAAGGCATAGATTCTAATCTCACTTTAAGAGTATTTGTTTTCAGAAGAGTACTAGGCAGATCATTGGTGACTTGGATTCCATTCTTCTTTTGTCTGAGCCATAGTTGATCATTTAGTCCCACCACCCACCTTTTCAGCATCGTTTCTTACCCCTCTCTCCCAGCACCACTTAAACTTCCTCCTTTACTGAGACAATATTTCCTTGTTTGTACACTTGCTGCTCTTTCTCTGTGGAATGTCCTTTTCCTATTCTCTTCCTGGCCGAGTTTTATTTATCTTTCAAAACATGACCCACATGTCAGCTGCCCTGTAAAGGTTTTCCTGAGCTACATACTTCCTCTGTGCCTGAGTACCTTTTGTGTGCATATATCCCAAGAGCCGCTTACCGTATCACTTCGAGCTAATGAGAAAAGCCCTGTGCACCATTTATTTTCACATATGTGATACGCACAGTATAGGCCCAATATGTGTTTTGGCATACATGTATACATTTAAGTTGCAAAATAACAAACACAGATTTTTGATTGGCCTCAGTTACTTCTGGCTCAGTCATGAAAGAGCATTAAGTAGCTTAAGGAATGAAGCCCTGATTAGTTTATTTCTGCATCCTCCACCCAGCACCTAGCATTATGTCTAAGACACAGTGACATGTATTCTACATTAATGAACCAACACCAGATGAATTACTGTGGTGTCAGTATGCCTTATCCAAAAATAGTATTTGCTTTGGTTATATTGCACCTGATGTTAAATATATAGATAACTGGACTTCAGCAGTCTCTTCTTTCAGTTGCGTGGTCTCCCATCCTCCTTTAAAAGGTACCAAAGAAATTCTCAGAGCATTTGTCTGTGCAAACTTATTCTGAAAGGAATAAAAGGAAACTTTTATTTGGATTTATTTTTCACCCAGACTTTGGGCTTCTAATACTGAGACTCTGACCTCCTCCAATCTGGAACCATGTGTTTTTCACTTTCTACTCTCCAGCCCATTACGGCACACAACTGGTGCTTTATAAATGTTTACCCAAGGAATGACCGCAAGCAATCTCTAGTCATTGAGGGAAACCCACTACCATCAGCTCTTTCAACACACATTTTGGTTTAACATTGATCATTGTAGACGCCATTTCCTTTCTAGAAGTTATTTGTTCAAGTGAAACTCACTTGCCTTTGGATTGCCCTCTAAAAAATCCCTGACAGTTGTGCTGATGCTTTAGTTAAGTGGAATAAGATGGTTTCCATTTTCATATTGTTGGAAACTGCCACTTGTGTTGGCTCATGAGTAATGGTTACATTTGGAGGAGGAGTTCTTGTCCTTTTAGGGCTCTATGGATGTTTCAGATGATGTAAGGAAAAGAAATAAAAAATTGGATGGGAAAATGTAGAAAAAAGCTAACCTCGCTAAAGAAAAAATTCTTCAAGGGACATAAAAATCAGTGACATTCATCATTAAAAAGAGAAGCATCAATCATTCTCAGTCTCATTTTATTTTCATTGTGTGTATGAGTGAAGGCACAAGTGAAAATGACAATGGTGAATAACTTCTAAAATGACAATGGTGAATAACTTCTAACTTTAACCACGAACGGTGACTAAGAAAGATCTTTAGTTTCAACCTTACAGATAGGTTAAAAAAATCTACCAACTCTAAAACATTTCTCCCTAGTATATGAAATTCCTCTGACTCTTTCCTATGCGTCTCAATATCAAGGAGATGGAAGATAAGGAGCAGTCAGTCCCCACAGAAAAGGTGCTGAGGGGCAGGCCAACTCGGGTGGGGCCAGCGGTGGTTCATGGCTTCGGCTAATAATAAATTCATTTTCCCGCTGCGAGATTCATTTTCAGCCCCACCTGCTTTCTTTCTGGGTGTTAGCCTTGAGGTCTGCACAAATTTGTATGCTTTGCTTCTTGTTCTACACATTTTCCAAAGTCACGTGGACTTGTACCTGCGTAACTCTCTCCTGTTAATGCAAGATTGTGTGAAAGGTTGTGGACAAAATGGAACTTTTGTAAATCTAATCGGCTTTCAAATGCACTCTGGAGCTTTCTATTTTAACAGAAGCCAGGCTGGAGTCTTGGACAAAATGAAAAAGACTGGCAATCTCACTCACATTCTAGTTTGTCTTCTTTGACAGGTAATTTTTTTAATCACCAATTTTCTTAAAGCTGAACTCGACTCTCCTGAAGAAATAACTAGATGTCTGCAATTTGCAGGGTATCAGTTTACTCTGTGAAAGAGCTCCCACCTCCCTTCCTTATACCAGGAAATACCTGGGATAGAACTGTACCTTGATAGTATTTAACTCTTTTTGCCCATTACCGTGTGTGTACCCTGAGTTTTGGCAGTGCTTAGAGGTAGATGGAGCAGGTAGGGCAGGGCTGTGTGAGAAATCTATAGCCAGAGTCTTCGCTTAGCTCTACTGACATCTAAGCAAGTATTCCTCTCTCTTTTACACTGTCTTCCCACAGCGGGATTCATCCCAAGACGTGATGTTTCTTGTTAGAGGTTTAGGCCAGTTCACCCTACTCTTCCCTTTCTGTGTCAGAAGCACATTCGAAACTGCTGATGGATGAAGAGGCTGCCTTAGTAGTTTCTCACAGCTCCTCTAGATGCGCTAGATCAGTTTATAAAGTAAAGCGGAGGAGAGCACCGGGTCTCTTGCTAAACAATTGGGAGAAAGGTTTATCAGGCAGAGTACTGGAGTTCAATCGCAGTTCTGAGGAATTTTTAGCGTTGTCAACTGTTCTTCAATTTCACTGAGCCTCTGTCGCCCACCTGTAAAATGGTTAAGAGTAACCACAGAAAGCTGTGAATACAAGAGAAAAAGGGTGCACAGCGTGATAGATGCGGAATAAATGGGAACTCTGATTAGTGTTTATTACTAGAGCAGTTGTTCTCACCTCATCTTTGTTTTGTCCTCACCTCTCCACTTTGTCTACCCCTCCCCATTGCCTGTTATACTTCTCTCGTGGTTATCTGAAGATAATTTCTCTTTCTCTCTCTATCTTGCTCTCTCTCCTCCTCCTTGGAGTCTCAGCTCCAGCTCCTGTGTATGAGATGACACAACAGAAGCCTGTGAAAACTGACGTCTGACACAAGGTTACCAGTTAGAATCCTGGGGAACCAGGGTGGATGCTTGGTCTCCTTGCTCCGTTAGGACTCTCGGTTCCTAGGGATGACCACGTGAAGGACATCTATTCCCCAGGAAGCCTGGTGAAGGCATGGATGTTACAGTTCTCAGTCTCCCTAAAGGGTAGTGTTTTTCTTCTTTATAACCCCTCAGGAGCACTTTATATTTTAAAGCTCTTTGATAAAACAGCTAAACCAGCTCATCTCCTGGGGCAACAAAACTCAGCTCAGATTTCCCACACAATTCTTTTCTCGTTGAACTAGACTGGGGCTATTTTAAATATTTTCTCAGTAAAAAAAAATATTGGCAGTTGCTCAGCATGGATAGTAGACCATCAACGGACAGTAGCGGGCCTTTGATCTAATTTTTGTGTGTTTGATTTCTCAATAATAAATGGGCTTTTGTTATGAGGCAGGTTGACACTTACTGACTTTGCTTTCCACTGGTCTATGGTGAGCTGGGAGCCAGCTGTGGAGGTGTTCTCTTTTCTTAGTCCTTTAGCAAAACTGTAACTTGATACAGAATTGAACACCGTTGCTTAGGCCCTCTCAATATTCCAGGCATTGAAGAGATAAAATCATGTTCTATCCAGAAGAACGGCATTGAAACTAAATGTCAGGTGACAATTTAGCATAGTTATGACTGATGTGATCTGTCAAAAAAGAGAGAAGCGCTATTGATTATGATGCTGATAAAAGAAAAAACACATTCCACAGAAAAAGACAGGGGGAAATAGGGAGCCTACAATGTAGCCACCTGTCTTTAAGTTATCTCCCTTGAATAATGCTAAATGCCTTCTCTGTGTAAGACTAGAAATGGAGCCCAAGTTCTCTGCCATCAAAAGCAGGAGTTGTGTTAAAAAAAGTCCGTCTGGAGTAATGTTAACAAACAGTTGAGTGGTTCACACAATAGGACGTCCTACTAGAATGTGGCCAGAGGTGACTCTGCAAAAGAGTCCGAGAACAAAGACTGGTGGAGAGGGACTGGCATAATATGTCAGAAGCTGGCTTGTGCTACTGAAAAGGCCAGGTGAGAGGCAAAGGCGTGCGGAAGGCAGGCTCCAGGGAGCCCTAATGGCATTTGGAGCTTTTCACTTCAGTGCGGGTCACTGGTTCGGGTCAAACCCTAACTGCTAGAAATTGTTACGGTTGATGGCTGACAGGAGATTAGGTACTGGCTTTCAGTCAGCTTCCTAAAAGTATTCACTGTAATAAGCCTTTCCTGGAAGAGTGACAAGGCTGGGAAGAGCAACAGGTCTAGAACTTTGCTACTCTGCTGGAATGGGGATGGGGCAAATGCTGGGCAGGCACAGACAGACAAGGCAGAAAGGTGGTGGGGAGGGTGGGAATTGGAGGAGGAAAGCAGATTAAAAAAAACATTTCTCCAGGTCCTGAAGGTGTGAGGACTGCAGGGATCCTGGGGCAAATCAGTAGGGAGACCAGTTTGGGGACCCCCGAGAGAAAGTTGGACCGAGTCCTGTGAAGAAATACATTCCTGGCTGAGGACACAGTCCTCCTCAGGAACCCATAGGGCTCTTCATCTTAATGCTCTCTGATCCACCTCTGGCTCTGTGACTTCAGAGAGTTCTTATCTAATCTCAGGAAAGAAGAGTCTGATTTGTGAGTTTTCTCCTGAATCTCTTGTTTAAAGCTTTCGCTCTTCAGGTCTGAGCTACTGCAAAGCCTATTGCAAAGCAAAAGCTTTGGCTCTTAGAATCCAACAACTTTTTTTAAGGAAACTGGTGTGCTGGAGAAATCAGTAACCCAGGGAGTCAGGAGCATGCAGGAATTAAGACAGAATCCAAGATGGTTTCCACCTGTGTCTGGAATACAGAGAATTATGCAAAAGCTTACGTGCTGGCGTATAGTTCTTTGGAGGATCACCATGCAAAGGAAGAGGGTGGGATGGAAAACAAAGAGTGTTCTTTGGAACAAGTTTCTGCCATTCTTCCCTGATTGGTACTGAGCAGCACTCATGCTTGGTCTCAAAGTAAATGGGTGTGTTTTAACATTTGTACGTAAATTTGTCTCTCAGGACCCCTTCAACTCCCTGTGGGCAGTATCTGAATTCTCTTTGCTCTCTTCTTTCTAGAAACCACTTGACACGTGGTAGTTCCACAGAAAAGGCTTGTTATAAGAATGAGTAGAAAGGAATAATGGAACTCTGGATACTTCTAGCTTCTGTGAAGCTCATGCTTGGCTACCTTGGCATATTTTCAGTCAGTTCCTACCTGGCGTGTACTTCAAACTATACTTAAACAACCAGAAATTATCAGAATATTTTGCTGACTAGGTGAGGAACAGATTTTAAAAGTTAAAACCTAGACTTCCATATTATGAAAAGGTCAGAGCTTAGTCAACTGAAAAGATGCTAGATATATTTGGAGACCCTTTTACCAGCATCATCTTCCTTAACTAACACGGACTCTTCCTTGTAATATCCCAATACACCACAGGCCATCAGCTCACCGGAGGGTGCTGCTTAAGTCTCCCTGGGGTGTTCAGAGATTAGCTTTCCTCATGTGGCTTCCTCCTGCATGCTCCCCACTCCTTTTGCCCCCGTCATGTTGCAGTTAGGCCCGATTAGTAGTCTTTTTAAATAAGCTTTGCCCTTTGCGAATCAGCTCTAAGCACTCTGCATTCCTTTCTTGTTTGAAAAGTTCAGTTTTGTTCTTTGCTCATCTCTAAAAATACCCTAGTGAGTAGGAGGCCCAAGCTGTGCAGTTCAAAGCTGTTCCTGTAGGTGAGGGTCTCTGGGGCTTGAAAATGAGCTCATTGGGTGAATTCATCATCTTCACACCTTCAGGAAATGGGCTGCATTGAAGACAGTAGGAAAGTGAGCATTCTGTCACCTGGCAATCTCAGCTCAGTAGAAGACAGGAGAGCTCTGAGCTAAGCAGATGAGGCAGGCACCAAGATCCTCAGAGTTTTTGAGGTGCTTGAGCCTAAATGGTTCAAAATTTTCTTTTCCTTTAGGACAAGAGGTTCCATTTGACCCAGGTAGTCCCCTTCTTGCTATGTTCCCAAAAGAATTAAAAGCACCATACCACAGCAATATATGCACATCTATGTTTATAGTGGCACAGTTTGTAATAGCTAAATTTTGGAAACAGCACAAATGGCCATCAACCGATGAATGGATAAAGAAAATGTGGGGTTTTTGTACAGTGGAGTACTACTCTGTCATACAGAACGATAAGCTTGAGATATTTCTAGGTAAATGGATGCATTTTGTGACCATACTCTTAAGTGAAATAAATCGGACACACATGTTTAAATACCGCATTGTTTTTCTGATGTGAGAAACTGAAAGTGTTAATAAGGACTAAAATGTATTATACCGGGAAAGGAAAGAAATTGTTCGACTGGGAAGAGGAACAGGGGAGGGGGGAGAGGGAAAGGAAGGAGGAACAAGAAAAAAGAACAGAAGGAAAAATGGAAGCAAAGCTTTTGTAAACAAGGAGGGAGGAGGGGGTTCAAAGGGAGGGGAGGGAAATGGGGAAAAAAGCAGCAGCAGGATATATCATGTTCAGGTACAAATCCCCTATGATGAATGTTACCATTATGTATATCTAAAATGTACCATTAAAATAAAATTTTTTAAAAAGAGAGGAAAAAAATTTTCATTACAACAAAAGAGAAATGTGATGTAGTCTGCAGACAGTGTTGACTGCAAGTTGATCGATAATCTTCAGTCCGTGTTTCTGAGTGTGCATGTGGAGGTGAGGAGTCGATATCCATTGTCTTCAGGGTTGGGATGCTTGGCCCACAATCGATGCTGGTTATTTGGTTCTTAGCATTCCAGAGATCAGAGTCTTGTCCCAAAGAGCCATCCATGCAAGACTGTTTCTGGGTATAAGTGAAATAGCACACTTATTTCCTTTGCTGATAATTGTCCCAAAGAGCTAACAGAGGCCTAATCTGTGTTTTTACTCTGTCCTTACAGAGTGAAGGCATGAGATACAGGATGTTCAAGAACTAAGCTTTTTACACTGTTTATCTGATTCTTCTGTCTAATTAAAATTACCTTCTACACTTGATTGGTTTTTAAAGCTCAATATTTGGCAATTAAACCTTCTTTATTCTAACAACCGGGTGGTATTTCCCTGAGTGATTGAGCACATGATCTATTACAGTATCTGCAAAAACCAGGACTAGCTTCCCTGGAGGAGCTTCTTTTGCAGAATTAGATGTCTGATGGCTACTCTAAACACCCACCAAAGAATCTGCCCAGGAAGTGATGTGGATTCAACTCAAGACTCCGATATTGCTGGTGTAGGGAGAGCTTTGGCTTTAGAATTAGCAATTGGGAGACAGCATTTGACCCTCAATGAAGCTCTTCTTCCAGACCTCCTTCACAGTCTTTCAAGTCCCTCCCCCCCCATTTTTTTAGATGCTGGGAATCAAGCTCAGGGCCTTGGGTTTGCTAGGCAAGCGCTCTACCACTAAGCTAAATCTCCAACCCTGTCTTTCCCTTTCTATCAGCGTCTATCACTCATAAGCAAGTAAGTGGGGAAGGTGTCCTTAGGGAACCCAGCCTGTCCCACCATGCACCAATTTAGCTAAGTCAGCCTGGGGCTCTAGGTGGGATGCTGAAAGACCTCGGGCACACAAATAGGTGTTGCTAATACACCAGGTGTTGCTAATACACATTGTCATGGCCTGGCTCTTCCGGGGAGCCCAGTAATACATATCACCACAAGCTTCTTTTTATTCCATGTTTTCTAAGACAGGAAAACGGCAGAAGGGATCATCGGGAGGAGGTGCCATAGGTATCACAGCTCTCCCCTTACCTCTGAAATGTGGACTCTTACTTTCTATGGGGGGGTTTGTTCGATTTTTTTGAAGTGCACAGTTTCAGTGTTGCCTTTTCTAGGAAAACGCAGAAAAAGGGGCTGGGTTACATTTCAACTGCCAGGGAAGCCTAAGCAGGTGACAGCCATTTACAGAGAAAGACTCGAGGGCTTACTTCGCTCCACCTGCTCCGGCTGCGTGCACAAATACATCCACACCCACACCTACACCTGCCCACACACGCACGCCCGCACGCACGCCACGCACACACGCATTCTTACGCATACAAGTGCCACGCACGTACGCAAATCTGAGTCGTGGAGGAACGTGCCCCGTGCCTTCCAGTACTCCTGTGGGAATCCGCCTCCAAGTCGGTCCTTCCAACTGGAGTTACTCCACGACAGTGGCCCTGCCTGGGAGCCTGGACCAACCACTAAAGCGTTCGTTATTTCTTCGTGAGTGTTTTCAGTCTTTTATCCTCTTATATGAGTTCAGAGTGATTTAAGGGAGGCTGAATCACTGCCACCAGCCCAATACACTTCACCCTGAGGTGATTAGCGCTGCCACCTGACGCCAAGGATTGCGTTGCGCGTCCTAATGTATTTGGTGTTCTTTGGTTTTGTTTTTTCCTGTTCAGGGAATGCAAATTATTTAAGGGGCTTCTTCTAGACTTTTATCGTTTCCTGAGGACTCCCCCCCGGGAGGATAACCGGTGCTATTGAAGACCAGCTGAAGTAATTGTGGTGTGTTTGTAAGCTTCCTCACTGATACTTCTCTGCCTGGACCTAAAGTGTTCTCTGGAGTACTTTTGGATATGACCCTCACTGTTTCACTAGGTGGAAGGCTGGGCTGATGTGAGGGGATGATACAGGACAAGGACCTGCAGGAATGGTCCCTGAGACCATTGTCCTGGGACTTGCTGGCCAAGAAGATTCTGGGGTAAGCTTAAAGCCTTGGAGCAGTCAGAGCTGAAGGATTCCTATTCTCTCCCTATTCAGAGTGTGGCCCAGGATCAGAGACCATCCACATCAGCATCCAGGAGTTTGGTAAAATGCAGCATCTCAGACCCCAACCCAAACATGCTGAATCAGAATTTGCATTTTAACAAGTTCCTCTGGTGATCTCTAGGTAGGTTAGAGAAAAGAGCCACCACTCCCTTCATTTTATGAAAGACGGAAAGAGTAGCCCTTACAAAAAGCTGTCCTTTGGAGATATATTGTACTAGGAAAAAGCCCTTATGAGGAAGGAATAGGAAGGCAGCCTTTTAGGAATTGACCAGCAGGAATTTGCCACAGCAGTTTCTGACTCTGGGGTCTCTGGCAGCAAAAGGACTAAGCTACCTACCAATAGGCAAAGTAACAGATGGGTGTTGAGAGTAAGACTGGGTGGACACAGAATTCACCTTCTTTGATGTTCACTCCCCCACTCAAACCAGCTGCCCCTGAACTCTTGTCAGGTGCCCACTTCTAGGCTGGGTGATGATTTTAAGAGACTCTGGTCCTTAAGTTTACCATGTGTCCACTTTCCTACTCTTTCCATAGAATTAGAAATAAAATGACAGTACATTGTAAAGTACATATAAAAACTCTAATGCAATTCTGATTTTCTCCTTGATAAATATTTTGATCTTTGCTTTAAAATAGCAAGTGCAAGTTTTAATCTGTGAGGTTCTGCTATGCTGTTACCCTCATCAAGTCCACAGAGTCGTATTGGGGCAACAGACTGTGCCCCAACTACAGTTTGAGGAGACATGCTTCTGTGACTAGATGATGACTAGATGAAAAGACTAATATAGCTCCTTCCCAGTTACAGAACTCATTGTTGGTAGATTGGAGGACAGAAGTAATCCTAGATGTACTTTGGAACCAGCTGTGCCAAAGCTTTCCTGAATATACCATGAAAATATTGTTGACTTCTGGGATTTGACTCAAAGTAGGACCTATTTTGAGTCTATCTACATCTCAATCTCTGGGAGCTGATGAAGAGCAAACTCAACTCAGATGTGAAATAAGCCGGTCAGTCAGCTGCGTTGCTTGCAGGGGGTCAGAGACAAGCTGGCCCCCAAGCAAGGTGTTGCAGGAGGAGAGATAGGCGAGAAAGGGAGAATCTGCCCTTCGAAAGGCCATTCTCACCTGACTGTCCACCACTTTTTCTTGTTCAGCAGTGAGTCAAGGTTGGGATTGGAAGAAATGAGCAGAGAAATTAAAATCATTGCTCGTTTTGATTTTTCGGTCAATGTCTTATAAATATTCTTCTCATCTGTGTTTAAAGAGCTAGTTTAATTACCATGACATCTTGCTGGCAGTGAGCTGTTTTCCAAAGTTCCAATGCATTTGTTTTCGGCTAGTTATAGCTGTGTGTTAGAGTTATTGATGTTGTGCTTCTTTGAGAAAGGTCCTTGTGCTATGCTTAGCAAGGATCCGGTGATCAACATATGTCTGATTCAGTGAAGGGTTTGTAAGACCATCAATAACATGAGTCACTGTTTTCAATAGTGGAAATTAGAGAGTTTGTTTATCACTGCGGAAAGATATCACCCTGTTAGAGTAGGAATTTCCTAGGTCATGTAGGTTAACTTTTTCAAAATGGCCAAGAATTGGTGAAACACCCTGTGATGTGAAGACTTTTTTTGTCATAAATTTTATGGTTCTCTCTTTAGTGCAACACTTTCTCACTTTGAACTATAGCTATTGCTAATTTCAATATTCACTGGGTAAGTCTGAATGTGGTGGCACACTCCTGTAATCTCAGCACTCCGGAGGCTGAGGCAAGAGGATTGCCACAGTATGAGGCCTACCTGAACTACATAGTGAGTTCAAGGCCAGTCTGGACTACACGGTGAGACCTTGTCTCAAAAAAAAAAAAAAAATTAGTACTCATTGGCTACCATGACTAACCACCATGCTAAGCATTTATACTTATTTAATCCTCATAATAGCCTTTGAAAAGGTAATATTGTTACCCTTATTTTATAGATTAACTTTTTCAAAATTGGATTTGAACCCAAAGAAGTATGTCTAGAAGTGCCTAAGCTATTAACCAACCAATATAATTTCGTCTGCTAAAGGTATAAAGAGTTGCTTTTTCGCTTTTTTGTATCTTTGGTTTTTCTGCAGGGGGAGGAAGACTACTCACATCCTACTTGGTAGAACAGGTTTCTTACTATGATGAAGAAGTTTGAGGTGAAACATCTCAGTTTTCCATCATATAGAATCCAGTTACTTAGTTGAGATTTCTTTCTCTCCTTGTGGCATGGCTCTCTACAGTTCCTTTGGTTAGCAAAATAACAAGACTATCATTTGCCATTAGGTCAGGTGTTTTGGTATCCTAAGTAGTTGTCTTTAGTGAAACAAGTTAGAGACCATTTGTTCAGTTGAGTCCTGAGAGTTGGAAGAGATTTTTAAAGCACTTTTATTCAAATGCCCATCTAATTTCACAACTTGAAAGGTTTTCCAACTGCTTCATGTTGTATTTTGTTTTATCTTTTAATCAGTCAAATGTTACCTTGTGTTTATTGACACTATCAGTGACGAAGTAAGAACCCCTCTTCCATTCTGAATCTTTACCCTGGCTTTCTTGTCTCCATCTTTTCTCTCCCTAGGATCTGTGTGTCCTGTTGACATAAGCATCCAGGTTAATTGCATCTATAAATAGTATTTTTTTAATTATGGAATTATTAACTATGCAAATTTAAATTGAGACCCATCTGTAAGGCAGAATTTTCAAATTATCCTCTTTGGCAACTCTTTGATCAGATTTGTTTCAGCCACTGATTTTTCTTCTACATACAATTATATCACCCATTTTCAAAGAGAGACCGTATATACACCAGAGATACTGTTTAATTACCGTCGTCAGTTTTCATCATTATCTAGTCTATAGAGCATTGTGTTTAGGCTAGTTATAGCTAAGTGTTAGACTATTGGTGTCATGCTTCTTTGAGGAATGTCTTTGTGCTATGCTTAGCAAGGATCAGGTGATCAACGTATGTCCAATTAAGTGAAGGGTTTGTAATACCATCAATAACATGAATTACTTCTTCTACTGGAAGAAATTTCTCAGACCTATAGCATTCTATTTTTACCTCTTAAACCCACTTCAGAGACCAAATGTCAGTACACTATTGAAAGAAAACTGGGCTGGAAGCCAAAACAACCGAATGACTCCTGGGTTGGATTGTGCCCTGGGACCTTGGTTAAGGCATTAACCTTTGGGAATCCTGGTTTCATCCTCAGGAAAGTGGGCATTCTGCCAGCTTTGCCCTTCTTTTAAGAGAGACTCAAAATAGGAAATGTCAGTAAACTCTAATACAGTATGGCAACATAAGGTCAAAGCCCAGGGTTACCAGAATGGTTATGAAGTAAGTAGGGAGCCAGAGACTAAGAGACCCCCCCCAGACCTTCAGTCACACAGTGAAGTCTTGTCTATCCAGAATGTGTCTGCAAATGTCTGGAAAGATTGAGACTACACTGCCTCAGGGTTGAGCATTCCTGTCAGAAATGCATCAATCAGGAAGTTTCAAAGCAACATGGGGCAGAGAATGAGCTGACAGTCATTTGTACAAATTTAATGAACACTAATGAAGAATCCTATTTTTGAATAGCATCAAAGGTAATATAAGCCTTGCTGGAACCATTTCAGGAGATGGCAGTAACCGGGAGTGTGTTGTGCTAGCCACTATTGTATCTTACCTTCGATGGCCCTGAGCACTGACTGATACCTTATTTTTATCTTGTAGACCTTTTCTTCAGCAGGACTAGCTCCTCATTGTATATTGTCCTACCAAAACATGTTTGTAATATTTATAAAATATCTAATGTCTTCCCAGTTCTAAGACCTCTTGAAAGAGGTCTTCACATTAAAGATGTCTTCAGAGATCCTCTTCCTTCTCTCTGTTCCTTTTAAGATTATAAATTAATCTCTTCCTCCTTTGAAGTCTTAGTCTTATGATGCTTTTTGAGAAGAATGGGATTTCATGAGGAAATTCATGAAGCAAAATTCAAGCAAAAATGCATGCATTGCTTAATCGATAAATATTTCAGTTGTCATTTCCATCATTCATCCCCACGGATGGATGCTTTACTCGTATTTCTCTGAAAAATAATGAGAGTGTCAGTTATCAATAATTCTTAACTTTATGCTAAAGAAGCCCACATTAGACAGTGAGGTCTATCTTCTGTGGTCGCGAATCCACGGCCAGTCGTTCTCTCCCAAAGTAGCAGAGAATGTAGAGGGGAGGGTAGAAGTCTGTTCCAAAAACTTAGGTACTTGAGATATTATTTCGTCCAATTCTGTCTCTAGTCAGGATTCCTCATTTCTCCCTCTGAGCAATAGCTGTAGGTACAGTGGTATGCCGATGAATGTGTGACAAGTGTCTCTCTGAAAGGAAAATATGGTGTGTGTATGTGTACCTTTACATTATAAAATATGTACAGTACACACTTTGCAAATAATAAAATATTCTTTTTAAAAACTTCAAACCGATTGTTACACAATGATTTTGTTCATTTTGCCAAATTTTTTTTACCCATAGTCAAGTTATGGTTATAATCAGTAAGTACGTATATATCCAACATCATTGTTGGTTAATATTTTTATATTAACAAGCAAGACAAAAGTAAAATAACAAAGATATATGTGGGAACTCTAGAACACCATTAAGTGAGTCTCATTTTTCTGAAGTTCAGAGGAGAAAGTTTTTCGAAGTGTAACCTCAAGTTCTTATATTGCCTGTTAAGCCAGCTTTGTGCTTTGAGCATAAGAACTGACAGGGAAGAACTATCATGACCTATAAGCAGAAAGGGTACTTGAAAGAGTGAGATTCACTTCTTTTTAAAATTGAATATTGTATTTAATTATACATGTGGTCATAGTGTGCTCTGTGTGTGTGTGTGTGTGTGTGTGTGTGTGTGTGTGTGTGTGTTACTGGTGATCATCCCTGAGCTACATCCCAAACTTTTTAAGAAATATGTTACTTCAAGTCAGAGCCTCACTAAGTAATTAAGTTCCCCAGGCTAGGCTGGAATTTGTAATCCTCCTGCCTCAGCCTTCCAGAGTGATGGGATTATAAGTGTGTGCCACTGTGCTTGGTTGTGCCCATAGTTTAAAAAGGCAAATACTGTGGAAAAATTGTCATAAAAAGAATAGTTGACTTCCCCTTATTTTGTAGTTGCCTTCACAGTAGAAGACCACTTTCAACTCTTTCAGCTGATTTTGGGGACATACAGCTCCGATCTCTGAATAATAGGCTTCTACTGCTCTTTCCTAATTGCATGTCTTAAACACCAACTATTGACGTCCCACTAAAGTAAGCGAGGAGTAAATTCTCTCATGCTTCATCCCCACCACCTCCCAACACCCTAACATACTCGCCAAGACCTGCCTTTCTTTTTCCTCGTCTCTTCTAATAGGATTACATTTTAATTTTGTTCCAATAAATATTCAGTGTTTATATGGCAATGCAAATGAGATTCATGGCTAAGCCTTTACTTTGCCTTTCCTGCACAATGTTTTATTTTCCCTAGAGGTTTTGTTTTTGTTTTGTTTTATATTTACATTTGGATTACATTATGTCCTTTTATATTAGCTTAGTTTCCTCTGAATTTATTACTGTTTCTGCCCCCACCTCGGCCTGTCGCCTGATTTCCTCTCTGCCTCACATGCCTCTGCTTTCCCACGAGTCTCATCTTCTGTAAGAAACTGCCGCTGGGGCCTGTGCCCTGCTTCAGTCTGAGCAGGGTACTCTGGCATCCTGCGCTCCCTTTTGCTCATCCCAGATGCCCCTCTTCTGGGGTCCCACTGATGCTGGATGAGCAGCGAGCAGCCCGCAGACAGCTTCTTGCAGAGGAGTTCAGGGACGGAGAACGTCAGAAGCCTTGCAGATCTGATGGAGCATTATTTTGCTTTGCTAGAATAACTGGTAGCTTCTTTGGGTACTGAATTCCAGACTGGAAATCATCTCTCTTCAGATCTTTTTGAGTCATAACTCTCTTGCTTTCTAGCTACTAGAATTGCTGCTGAACCACTTGAAGCCATTCAGGCTCACAGTCTTGGAATGGGATCTGTTTTATTTTTTTCTGTTGGAAAGCTTTTCCAATTTTTGGTGCTGGGGATTGAACCCGGGCTTGTGCTTGGTAAGCATGAGCTGTGTCACTGAGCTACACTACAGCCTACCTCTGGAAGCTCATTTGTACCTTTGTCCTATGTCTTTTAAAGTTTATGACAGTGCAGTTCGGTGGCACGCACCTGTAATCCCAGCACTCGGGAGGCTGAGGCAGGAGGATTGCTGTGAATTTGAGGCCAACCCAGGGTGCATAGTGAGTTCAGGGCCAGCCTGGATTACATAGCAAGACCCTGTCTCAAAAAAACAATAAATGAATGAATGAATGACATTGTGCTTTGATTTTAGATGTATCTGTCTTGCACCTATCTATCTTTAACATGGAAAGTCAAGTCTTTATTTTAGGGACGTTTCCTTGAATTATTTTGTGATTACTTGTCTTTCCCCTTGTGCATGTGTATTTTGTTCTCTTTCTGGAACTCCTGTTATTTGTATGTTATACATTCTGGGTTAGTCATGTGCTTTTCTTATCTTTCCTGGCCTCGTTCTCTGTCTCTTTATCTTATAACCCTCTGTTGACATTTCCCGTTTCTAGTATAATATTTTTAATTTCACCAGTGCTGTTTTGCTCTCTTAATGTTCTTTTTTATATTATCCAGTTCTTGTTTTCATAAATGTGATGTATCTTCTTTTATGTCTCTCAGGATATTAAATATATTCTGAATATAAAATGTTTTCCTTGTATAATTCCTATTAGGTTGCTTCTCTTATATTTGTTTGATTTGATTTCTATTCTTCATATTCGAGATTTCCCTCAGATATCAATGAGCTCTAGTTCCTGCTGTTAGTAAGAGTTGGGCTAAAGCGCTACTGGGAAGGTCTGCGTTTGCTCTTGGGGTCTGAGACCTGTGGGTTTCATTTAGAGGGCAGAGGCTGTTTTATTGGGCAAGCTTGATGTCAATATCTTCAAATCTTCCCCCCGAACTGTTCAAATCCCCTTGGGAAACTCTCCCAGTTTCCTTCTTGGGGATACAGGTTTGATTGTCACATTTCTAAAAACCCAGTAGGGACAGAGGTTGGAGGTGTTGGGATTCAGGATATAAAGAGTCCCTCCTTGTCTCAGTGTTTAGCACCCTGCTCTCTTTTTCTAACTGTGCCTGGTGTCCCCTGGACCAAGCAATTTCCATTTCTCCCATTCCAGAGAGTAAAAAAATCTCTAACCTCCTCCTGGGAATGAAGAGGGATTTGTGGATCTTGTGTGAACTTGGATCAAGCCTTCTTTGTTTAGTTCTCCTTCCCTTCTGCTTTCCCTGAGAAGCCTCCACTTCATCAATTGAGGATGTGGCTTTCTGAGACCTGTTAAATCAGTTGGTTATTAGTCTAGTCATTCATCTGCTGCCTGGTTTCCAAACCGTTCTTGCTGTTGCCTGAGTTTTCATTCTCTTTGTCCTTGTATGTTATTACCCTCTTTTTCTCCTGTAACATCTCAGCATGTGCTTATTTCATAGCACCTCTTGTTACGTGTTATGGTTTATTATAAATCTATCTCATCTCCCCTCTGAAGAGGGAGCTCCTCTAAAGGAAGACTTGGATCCCACAGATTTGATTTCCCTCAATTCTTCACAGTTCTGGAAAGCTTTCTGGGTACTAAAGTATAACTAGCCTGAGACCCGTTGCTTGACTCATTCAGGTACAGGGCTTGGTGCCGAGGCTCACACACTGGTGACCCAGTCTATGTCCCCAAGAAGCTTATGGTTGCCTGCTGTTTTCCTGCCTCCAAGCAGAGAGAGTCTAGTCATGACTAGTGTCTATTCAGTGGTGCAAAAAAGAAGTGATGGCTCTACTGAAAGGCTTCCCTTGCTCTTTCTTTATTAGAAAAAGAATGTGGAGGAAAAGTGAAAGACAGCAGCCTAGAAAGAAAAAAGATGTCCTCTTCTGTAGACTGGTGGGAAAAGGAAGGGCTGGGGCGAGGATGAAGGACAAGATTCCAACCCCTTTCTCTATTATTAAGCTTTGCCTTATTTTATATAAAATAATTTTTCTGATTGTAAGAGTAATACAATCTTGAATCAGGAAATTTGAGAAATAAAGTATAAGAAAAAATTTAAAGTTACTGATAATTCCATTACCTTTAAATATTGTTATAAATATTCATATATGTACATATACATATGATTTAACAATATTTTAAACCATCCCTTATTTTTTTAGATATCTCAAAACTCTATTTTGTTAAATTTTGCCTTATATTTTGAGGTTTATCATTTTAATTGATTATTAAGAACTCTATACAATGTGATTGGCCTTTTGTTGTATCATTTCTATCAGTTTATTGTTTTCCATCTGACATACAGAAACTAGTAGATTTTTATGTAATCAGAGCTGTCCATCTTTCTCTGCAATACCTTCTTGCTCGGAGAGTACACTGACAGAACATGAGAAAATTTGTTTCTTAAAGAGCCATCATCTTTTCCTGGATGTCTTTATTACCATTTGTTAGGTACCCATTTATTCCAAATCGGAAGACTGGCTCAGATTCTGGATGTGGAGATTAGGCTTCGTGGAGCTCCAGCTCCTTTAGCTAAATATGTCCATTCTCCTCTTGCCACTTCCACAAAGAGGATGGATGTTCTGCCTGCTGGCAGAACCACAAACATTGCTGCAGCTGCCATCAGATCTTTAAGCCATGAAAATTCCCTTGGAGCCTCTTGGGATTCACTAGCTATATCCACCTTAATTTGAAAGGCCTAGAATCCTTGTAGAATACTTGCTAAACAAGAAATAGCAGACACTGCTCCAGGCACCAGCTGACAGCCGGACAGTAACGAGTCATTTTTCTCTCCTCCTAGCGACCTAATGAGTGATCATCATGACTTCCCCAGACTGGGGCTAGAAGACAAACAGTGTTCCTTGGAGTTATGTCCTTTCATCTTGCCTATTTGACATCCGTGTTGACAGGACACGAGATGCAAGGCCAGATGGCGCTGAGCGCATGATACAGATGAGTGGCAGGAGTCCAGGTGTGCCGAGGAGGGGGAGGAGGCCGGGGGGAAACTGGGCATGCCATCACTGGAGCCTGCTGGAAAGAACAGTTCCAGCTGGGGTCTGTCTCTTCTTGAGAGCCAGGGTGATTTATGTTCAGAACAGCTTCTGGAAATGTTTGTTTCACTAAGGATCCAGGAAAATGAATACATACATCCTAATGACTTCATCTTCCATTAGGTTGACTGTGAAGAGAGAAAGTACCGTTTGTGGAAAGAACATTGTGCTAGGAATCAGAAGCCCTGGATATGAGTGCCTCATGAGGCGACCAACCATCCCAGCTTGCCTGGGGCTGACGGGCTGCTAGAAGGCCTCCAGAGCCTCTTTTAGGTTAGAAGTCATACTATACACTGGCAGTAATGATCTTCTCTTTCCTCAGACACGGGTTCTGTCAGGGACTGTTACATGTTCCGTGTTAGAAAGTAAATGTTGCCGGAGGCAAGGTCAAAAGGTAAATGAAGCATCTTATTCAACAATCACATATTAAGCTTCAGCTCTGCTCTAGGGCTGATACTAGTTACAGTGGATACAAAAATGAGGAAGACTCAATTTCTAACCTGTCCTTAAGGAGTCATGATCCTAGTGAGTAGGCAGATACCGTATATTTAGCTTTAGATTGTGTATACTTGTTTAAGTATGGAGACCAAGGGAAAGTATTCACTGCCCAGCATGTGTCTTAAAGAATAAGCAGAAGGTGATGGGGAAGAGGTTAGAGAATATCCAGATATGTGAGATACAGGCTGTATGGAGAACATGGAGTGATCCGTGGCGTCTAAGAGAGAATGCAGCCTTACTGTGTAATTTTAAATGCTCGGGTTACAGGACCGAGAGAGTCCAAGCAACCTGATATGCACTGAACACCTGGGAGGGAGTTGGACTTTGTGGGTGACCCGAAGGGATCCATGCCAGGTACTTAAAAAGACAATGACCAGATTTTTGAATTTGAACCATTGCCTTTTCTGCATGTATTTATCTAGTGTTACGTTCATCACAGTGTTGTTTATACCAGAAAAAATCAGAAGTTTATATGGATTCTCTTGAATCAATTATGCACTGATACAACAGAATACTATACAACTAGTTAAAATTATATTAATGATACATATTCTTGGGCATGAAAGACTTCAAAGAGTGGCAAAATAAAGCAAGATGCAGCATTTCTACATTTCAATTCAAATTATATCTGTTTTTTTATGGTGATATTCTGCAGCCAGCTCAGATGAACTCACAAGAACTAATTTGTTAGAATTCACTTCCGAGTCCATATTCAGTGGTATCTTGTTGGTAGCTTGAAATCAGCGAAGTGGAGGTATTTACCGTGGAAACTGGCAAATACTAAAAATCCAGGTGTTGTTTTCTAAACAGAGAACCTCCTATTGAACATCTTCCTGCTCACCATTGTATGTAAATAAACATTCAGAGGAAAAAAATGGGCACTACTAGCTAGTAAGATTAAAAGTGATTTCTTTGCTCATCTGTGTTTTCCAGTTTTAAAAAAATTAACACACATCACTAAGGTGATTTTTGTTTTAATTTTTTAGAAAAGTGAGAGCTCACACTGGCAGCAGCATAGTGCTGAGGAATGGGAATGGGGAGATCAGTTTGGAGGTTATTCCTGCAATCTTGCTGGAAGCTTATGAGAGCCTGGCAAGGGGTGCTGCCAAAGTGAGGGAGAGGTGGGAATTGCCGTAAAATTCCTGAAAGGGACCACACAATAAACTCTAAGCACTTTCAGGTATTTTGGGGTGATAAATTTGTAGAGAATAGATACTTGGGCAGTATTTTTATACAGCCAACACAAGGACAACCAGAAACCAATTTCATAAAAAATGAGGCATCCATGAGTTTGAACATGACCTTCATTACAGCCTGAGATTTCACTTGCAACCTCATTTTTATTGAAAGTGATGACATAAACCAAAATGGCTGGACTTGAATTTCTTTGCTACCAGGAAAGAGTTAAGCCAGTGACAGAACAGAAGGCATAAAAAGGCAAGATCCATTATTTCTTTTCCTATCTGTAGTGACTTGCACAGTACCTGGCCCAGAGTGAGTGCTCCAGGAATATTTGATGACTGAATAAAAAGGGGGGCTTCTTCAGTGATGTGCTGTTAAATGCTGAAGAAAAATTTCCCTTGTGATGTACCTTGGTATTTTTAATTTCATATGTGGTCACTGAGTTTGGGGTTGGAAAGAGACGAGGACAGTGGGTTCCTTGAGAGCCTACAGGAGCAGGCTGTAGCATATCACCAGCCCATTTGGTGTTCAGGCCTCCAGTGACTATTCCTAGGCACTATCCTGGGCGGACTCACCCTTTCCTCAGTCACAGGGAGAGTTCTTCTCTGTCCCCAGCTTTACTGTTACTCTGAGACCTCAGCCATATTGTGTGGGAATGGGAATCAAGACTTCCGTTCAGTGTTTTGGGGTTAGGGCTATGGATTAATGTTTCAGAGATCTCAGTGGGCTGAGACAAATCGCAAATAAGCTGTGGAGCACTGCTCTCTACAATGATACGAAAGGGACAACAGGTCAACACCCTCAACCCTTCTATGCAGCCTGTAACCTGTCAGGCAAGACCAATTAGCTTTTCTGCAGCAGAGGTGTTGTGGGCTCCTCCAGAGGCAGCTGGGCCTCCAAAGGCCTATAAACATGGGGGCTGCACCTGGTTTAATGTGGAAATACTTAATTTCCTGATTTATGAGGCACTCATTATTTTTATTAACTGTCCTATTTTATTAGGCCTCATTCATGGCCTGGGAAATTCCTAGCCTTGTGGTTCTCAATGCCAGGATCTCCATCTAAGCAGAAAAATGCTCCAGGGTCACATTTCTGATAGAAAGCTTATTCTCAAAATGACTAGAAGGAGCACATCAGCATTTATTATTGTAATGACACTATTTGGATGCTTGCAATGGGCCTCATCCTGTATTGATACATTGTATGTCACCCTGCATGGTGAATATATTATTCCTATGATATAAATGAAGGAATTGAGGTTTAAAAGGTACACAACTAATTTAGTGTCATAGAGCTAGAAAGTGGTGATGCAAGAACTAGATCCAAGTCATCTGACTCCAGGCCCCATTCTTTTAAGGAGATGTTGCCCTAGATTCGTAGAGGTAGGGAGGGGACTTAGAGCTGTCCCTCAGCCTCCTTGAGTGACTGGGACTTCTTTAGCTGGTTCCTTAAGCATCCCTTAGCCTCATTTTCTCTTCTGTTTCACAGTTCAGAGGCACAGTGGGATATGTCGGTGTTTCCAAGTGCTGCTATATTTTAAGGGCTGGCATAAAATATCAGCCATAACTGAAGCCCAACCAACCTTTATTTTTTTTTTTCTCCCCTGAAACATCTGGCGTGATGCTTTTCTCTTGTCAGATGAACTGTGGGCTACAAGTTGTTCCACAATATATACTCATGTGGTGACGGCAAAAAGCAGCCCTCTGCTCAGCTATTAAAATAACCTTCCCTCTGTAATGGATTAGTTATTTCAGCAATGAGGCCCATTTGAAGAGAGATCATGAGATAATTGACTGTCAAACAGTTGAGCAATGTTAAGGTCAATTGTAGTGGAGGTCAATTCATTTGAACAATGGGCTTGCTTCTGACAGGACTCATAATGTTGATAATAATAACTTTGGTTTAATGGAAGTGTTGAATGGTGTTAGAGTAGAATGAACTATTAGATGTTCAGATTAAGTATTGTCTAAACTCAGAAGGTTTTGGAGACAGTTTGGACATAGCAAATGCAAAATCTTCGGCAAGGGAAAACTGACTTTAAAGAACAGCTGGATTTAATGTCAACGGCAAATGATTTTCTTTCCCCCTTTACCGATTGACTTGAATTTACACTGTGCAGACCGTGATTATTCCCCGACTCTGTATTTATAGCTTCTCATTTGCATTTTCCAGAATAATTAAGAATTTAACCTAGAATGGGCCATTTTTGAGTAGAGGTGAATG
>PVJO010017098.1:0-40072 GCA_004026905.1 Hystrix cristata | reverse complement strand
GCTTGGTGACTCCCAGCTCCTTGGCCATGCCTCATTTTCTCTTCTGCTTAATTTTTGTCTTAAAACTGAGACTTACAACCTCAGCTCTGGGAGGGGCTTTGGAAGCCACTGCACCCTGTCCCCATACCTTAAGGATGATGGAAAGACAGGGGGTAATGCTGGTCAAGGGGGTACCAAGTTCCAGTCACGCAAGATGAACCAGCTCTGGAGATCTAATTAGTGTACAGCACGTGACTATGGGTAACACCCAGGTATTGTGTGTTTGAAATATGCCAAGGCAGATCCTAAGTGTTCTCGCCTTTAAAAAAAAAAAAAAAGCTACCCATGTGACAGGACAGATATATTAACTAGCTTTCTGTGGCAATCATTTCACAATGTATATCAGATCATCCAGTTGCGTGCCTTAAATATGTAATATAAAAATAAATGAGAATAAGACTAAACGAAACTCCAAGAAGTAAGGATCTAAGAAGCAAGGGCTGGAGCCTAGCATTGGAGGGGAGGTGTGCTGGAGCCCAGTCTCTCGGAGCCCATGGCTGAGAAGGGTAGAAAAAAGCACCCAGTGGCTCCAGCCCCACCCCTGCTGACGGAAGCTAGGACCCACTTGGAAGGACTGGCAGGAGTTCATCTGGCTGTTGGAGAGGGACAGCGTGCTTTGGATCAGGTTCTGCAGCACCAGGAACTGGATGTCCTCCACGCTGAAAGAGAGAGGGCAACAGGCAGTGTGAAGCTGCTGGTGTGGGCATGCTCATCTCAGGGGGTGTGGTTCTCAGTTAAAAAGAGTTCTCAATCTCAAAAAGGTGACATGCACACCAGAACTAACCACCCTGCGCGCGCGCGCGCGCGCACACACACACACACACACACAGAGAGAGAGAGAGAGAGAGAGAGAGACAGAGAGACAGAGAGACAGAGAGACAGAGAGAGAGAGAGAGAGTTAGTTTTATGCCTTAACTAGCTGTCAAGTTTTGTAGGATAGAAAGTTTTCTCCGAGCAGGTAAGGGGTGATATAACCTAGAACCGTTTACAGGACAACTAATCAAGGTAGGCAGTACATACACTTTCTTTTCCTTTAATTCTAAATGAGGTTTTCTCTGAAGACAACAATATCCTACTGAATCAAACTGAATATTGATCATACAACATGGGATAAAGAAGCTGAGCTTTGTGAGAGCTTTGCTTGTAAAGCTTGTGGACTGAGTGTAGAAACCTTTTCCCTGCTGCACCTTAAGGCTTGGCCAGTGGTATACGAGGCTGGGGGTCGGCAAACTTTTTATGAAGGATCAGACATTGAACTCTTTGTCTTTAGGGGCTTTGTGGACTGTACTGAAAAAACTCCACAGAGCATGGAAGAAGCACAGACAACACAGCATGGCAAGGCTGCGTTTTAACAAGACAATATTTACACCAACAGGGGCCTGGCCTAATGTGGCCCTAGGTCACCTCTGTGGTTGCTTGTAAGCAAGCAAATCAAGCAGCTAAAGGACAGGCACTCTATACATCGGTGCTTACCTATTAAGTTCATCCTCTTTCCTCATCTGATATTTTTCATCTCCAATTGCCAAAACTCGGTATCTGCATGAGAAACAGAAGAAGAGCATGCCAGGGGGAAGAGTCAATCTTCCTTCACTCACTGAACAGATGCTTGATCCAGTTACTGGCTGACAGGCTGGAAAAATGTCAAACTCACCTAAAGCTGTACACTACATGTAAATGTAAATGAGAATTCTGCATGCCCACCTCGCCACACAGGCCTGGTGTAAGAGTGCAGGCTGGAAGGAGGGAGCTGTTCATCCGCTGCCCACCACAAAGCCTGGAGGCAGCGAAACTGGCAGGGTCTACTGCACACTGCTAATGGAGCAGGAGGAAAAATGCTTGTGATTAAAATACAAGCGCAAGAAAGAAGATGAAGCAATACCCCCAAAAAAGCAATGTAAAAAGGCCAATCGCATAGAAATAGAGAGTAAACAAGTGGTTATCCGAAGCAGGAGGGGGAAGGGACAAAACTGATGAAAGGGGACAAAGCCTCAGACTGAAAGAGAAAGTTCTAGTGATTACTTCACTGCATAGAAACCACAGTTCGCCATACATTGTATATTTCAAAACTGTTAAGAGAATTGATTTTTAACATTCTTATCACAAAAATGTAACCTGGTAAGCTGTAAGATATTAATTAACTCAATCTAATCTTTCTACAATGTACGTATACAACAAAACACCCGGGTGTGCCCCACAAATATATGCAATTGTCATTTGTCAATTATAAAATAAATATACAAATCAATGTCCAAGAGAGTAGCTTTGTTAGATGATAGAATGGCAAACTTTATTTTCATCTCTTCTTTGTGCTCGCTTCAGCAGCACATACACTAAAATATTTTCATGTCTTCTTTGACTTTCACATAATATCATCATACTGGATTCAAACTGAGGAAATCGTATCATAGAGCTAACTTTTTTAAAAAAAACATGGCTACTTGTAAGATATTTCTTGGTTTCTAGAAAGCTAAAGTAAAAATCCATCTTTACAATAGTAAATTCCTAAAATCTGGTGCCAAGAAAAAGTACCTTTTCAGAAAAATGCGTGAACTGCTTTTTAGTTAAATAGGAAAAATATGAAACCTTTTTCTCTTCTGCCTTGCCTGCCAGAATGGTCAGGATCAAAATTAGTTCTAAATTATTGTAACTGCAATTTGCTCTTTTTCCTAAATGGTTTTTGAGCTCTCTTTTGAAAACCTTTTTTAAAACTGTTGGGTTTCAGAACTAAGTTGACCTACAACTCTACTGAAAATATGTGGGGACATAAATTATGAATACGTAAGAGGCCACTGAAACACCTCTAAGGCAGACATAAATCACACCATTTGGGAATTCTAGGCATTGATTTTGTTTTTGTCAAAACAAAAACAAAAACAAAAAACCTGGAAAACAGCTGAAGGGTGTCCACTGCAAAATGACTATAAATCACTCACTGGGCCCGACATACGGTGGACACTACATACATGACTTGTTGGATGGATAAAAGAACGAGCTCGCCAATAGAAATGCAGGGAGCAAAAGCAGTGTGCAGTTCACAGAAGGAACTGACCGACAAACCCCACCTCTGGACAGGAAGAAACTCAGAAATATGGAGCACAGGGGTCTTTTTTGACCAGGACGGTGGGGAAAAGAGATTCACATTTGGATGAGGCTGAGAACTTAAGATTTTAAAATTTCACAGGGTTGTGTTGAAGCCCAAATATGTTCTTCCAGACTCTGAGTGGCTAAGCCAGAAGGAGCAGGTTTCTGGAGTTAGAGCACCTAACTTCGCACCCTGGCACTGCTGCTCACAAGCACTGCAAGACTGGACTTAAATGGACAGGTGCATGCTCCTCCGCAGGGCACTGGGGCCCTACAGTCATGGCGCCCACACCATCTAGCCATGGCCTTGAACATGCCCCAAAAGCCTCTTTCCCCACTATTTACATCTCAGAATGTCCTCATATACAAAGTGAGAAAACAGCAAAAAGTATACCTAGCAGACAAAGCCTGACTTAAGTCAGCAGAAGGGACTCAGTGGGAGAAGGAACTCAAGGGCCCAGGGGGTGCCAGGACTGGTAGATCCTTCCCTGTTTTCAGTCTCCCATGAGAGATCAGGTAGACCCTGGAGAGTCGCTGCAAACCTAAGTGCAACCAGGCAGGTGCCCCAGCTGCCCAGACCCACTGACAAGGGGAGAGGCATGGTCACGGCCAGCTGGCCTCAGCCTCTTGCCTGTGAGGACCAGGTGGAAAAAACCCAGAAGAACCCTACCTGGTAAACAGCTCCTGCAGTGTGTCTGGGATTTCAAGGTTAGGATTCCTTAGAGCAGAACTGAACTTCTCTTTGAGCTTCTCCACAAATTCTTTAAACTCCTTGGCGCAAACCTTTCATAAGAGGAGGGAGATGTTAATCCTTTCTCTTAGTGAAGGTTTCCTGGAGATACACTAAGGAACATCTCATGACAAATGTCCACAACAGCTACACCCCAAAAATACCGACCACACTGCCTCTCAGCCTCCCACATGTCCCCAAGATCAGAAAGGTCACTCATCATCTGAGAAAGCCAACACAGAGGTGGCGGCAGACGCTCATCAGTGTGTCAGGAGTCTGGAGCCCCAGCCTAACACACTGAGGGCCCTCTCCCCTCAGCCCCAGAGGGGATGACTCAAACTAGCTTGCAGGGTCCCTAGATGCTCACCAGCACCCGAAGATGGCAGGCCCATGCTGCCCTTGTCACCTCCCCCTCCTAAGTCCAGTTCTCCTTGGGGCACCTGTGGAAGCTGGCCTCCTTCCTATCCTCTGGCCCATGCACCCTGAAGGACCCAAATCTGGTCCTGCTCAGTCCTGACCAGATCACAGCATGGCTCCTACTGGCCTCTCAGCCTCACACCGCCCAACTCAATCAGTGCAGCCACAGCGGGCACTCTAATAAGCAACCTTATCCATGCATCCCTATGCCTGGTCCTTGCTGCATCCAGCTCAGCCCGCACATTGCTCCCAGGGCATCCGCCCTTCTTTGCAGCGTCTGAGCGCAATCCAGAGCTAGCAACCCCAAGAATCCTCCAGGGCAGACTGCTGGCAGACAATTTTGGTCCCCGTGTCTTCTCATGAGTGGAGACAGGCCTGACTTGGCCGGGGGAGTTGGAACACGGCCTCCTGGAAGGAACCCGCTAGTCAAGCCACTCCTGCAACCTTAGTCCCTTCGCTGGACACCTGCTGCCCAGCCATGTGGCCCAAACCTGTAGGGGCTGCTGGGAAGGGGCCCAGGGCAGCCCCTTTCCCCACTTCTGCCTGCCCTGGGATTCTATTGTGAGGCCTCAGCTGTAGGAGTCAGCCTGCAATGCAAGTGACTGGATAAGGATAGAATGGTGACCACTAAGGAGGGAGAGTGAAGGGACAGAACAACCCTGGGCACCTGATGACATCTCCTCTTTGCTGCACCAGCCCGTGGGCAGTACTACTACCTCCCAACTGCTTGGTATGGGGGAAACCAAGCTCTAAGCCACCATGAGGCTGGGGTTTTATGTCCCTTGCATCTGAAAGTATTCTGGCTCTCCCTTGCCGACCTCACAGGGCTTGTGCCTTCCTCTCCACAGGAGCTGGCTGCACTGTGCAGCAGAAGCTGGGTACTTCTCTGCCTATCCCACTTGCCATTGGCTCCCTCATGGGGACAGCTGCATCTCTTCCTCCCAAGGCCTCCCTGGCACCAGGCCTGGCTCAAGTGCAACATAGCCTGCGGCCAGCTCTGTGAGTGAGGGACAAGCAGACTGGGCCGGGGAGCAGAGTGCTAGGGGTCTGCAAAGATGGCTTCCTTCCTTGTCAGCCACCACTCAGGCCCCATCCCAGACAGCAAACTCAGAAAGCAGTTTTCCAGGATGTCTGGCTGCTCGTAACTTCTAAACAGCTATCTTATTTTCTTAACAAAATAGGCCCAAGGCACAGCAGTATTTCAAAGTGGCATGTCAAATTCAAATCATCTTTAGAAACAAATTCTTGGAGCCAAATCAAATGAGGTCCAAAGCCAGAGGACTGATACGTGGATTTCCCAAATAAGCAGGAGAAACATCGGTTTTTGGGGGGCTAGCGAGGGCACTGGGAGCCTCTGAGCACCCAGCCAGCTCAATGCCAGCCTTCAAAGCAGGCTGGGCCTGCTCCTGCACAGGGCCTACCTTTGGGTCCTCATAGTCACATTTTCGGTTCATGAAATCTCCAACCAGTGCTTTATCCTGGTACACCTCAGCCAGGCAAACCCTGCAGGGGCAAGACAAAAATGAAGTCTTGGGATCATACCAATGTCTACATTCAGAACACCAGGAGACTCTGTCCCAACATGTCTGGCCTTAGCTGTGAGTGTGATTTATTTATGTACCTGTTGGATGACAGGAGCTTTTAAAAATGCATGATTTGGGGTGAGGCAAACCTGAAAGAAGTCAGGTTGGTTCCTGTTTACACCTTACCCCAGGACTTCTCTGACCTTCTGTCTTCCACTAGCAAACTGAGAACATTAACCTTCTCCATTCCTTGGCTCACCAGGAGTTCGGCCAGGACTAAATGAGGTATGAGAGTGTGTCTGTAAATGTTAAAATAATCACACAGGAGTTGGTGCTTGATATCCCTCAGTTTTTCTCTCCTAAGCATTGTTTGTCGACCTACAAACCTTTCTACCTCTGCAGAGTTGTAAATGAAGTCTGATGTGCCCACCAGAGCCAGATGAACACAATTGTCATTCCATTTAATAGTTTAGTTGGGTAAAGGGACCTGCAGAGATCACACACCCCAAGGACCAGGGTGGGCAGGACAGGTGTGGCTATTCTTGGCATCATCTGTTCTGGGTGAGGAGATAGCCTCTGTGGGAACCAATGCCTCATCCTGGTACACAGGGACCTGCCCTGAGGGTGAAGTCGGGGCCTGTAACTCTGGGACCCTCTGGGATACTGCTGGGGAAGAGCAAGGGCATTAGTTAGGGTGAAGGAGCCTCCACTTCAGATCTCAGTTCACTGCCAAGTCACTGTCACCCTGACACTCACGATCTCTCTCTACAGGATGCTTCTCCTTGGGAAGAAAGAATGTGGCCCAGTGGATACTTTTCCAACAGAAAGAGTTCTTTCAGACAGACAGCAAAGTCAAGTATTCTATGCAAAGGGGAAGTAGCTTCTCCCAGGAAGGTTCCTGGTTCTCCTTGGGGTGATTCTGCTATGCAGGGGGTGTCATCAAAATGGGGAGAGGTGCTACCAGCATCCAGTGTGCAGAGGCTGAAGCGCTGCCAAACACTGCAGGAGGCACAGGGTGGCGCACAACTGAGAACCACCCAGCCCACATGGCAACAGTGTCAGGGGTCAGAGACCTTGTCTAGAGCTGAGCTTCCTCCACGGGCTGGGCTGGGCCCATCTCTCTCTAGGGTCTAGCTGGCTGCAGGAGTGTGTGGTCCAGAATTGATACAGGGCCAGCTCTTTGCAACACTGGCTCCAGTCAGCAGTGTGCAAGTGGCTGGACCCTGTCCTCCCCCCACTCCTCTATGTCCCGATCTCATGCTGGCTGCACACCGGGGTCCCTCCCCGCACTGTTGGAGCTCTCTGTTCTCCTACTTGAGTCCTCTCATGGAGGGAAATGCAGGAGTGGTCTGATGAGGCTGGCAGGGTCTCACCACCTCAGCCTGCGAGCAGGAGCCAGTGGGCAACCTCGCCGCTGACACAGAAGCCCCCAGATGCATGCTTGAGCTCAAGCAGGCGTGCAGGGCAGCCTCTGCCTCTGTCTCTACCATGTGCTGCTTAGATGATGCTCAGTGTGTCCTGCATCCTGGGAGCCTCGTCTCTTCCCCTACTTCACAAAGGTTCGCTGAAGCCTAACTAAAGCTACGTGCGTGCAAGCACCCAGAATCACGCCTGGCCCTTGACCAATCAAGGATGGTGGCACTCACAAACTCTAACACCCGGACAGCCCACTGGAAGACTTGGTGTGCTCCATTCAGATTTCACGTCAATCCTGAGCAAGTGGAGGTGAAAACAGAGAAGAGAATGATCTAGAAGAATTGGAACAATGGTGCCCTGGAGTGATCCAATTACAAATATGGCTTACTTATAGTTCAGATAGGCCTGTGG
Source organism: Hystrix cristata (assembly GCA_004026905.1). Lineage (NCBI taxonomy): Eukaryota > Metazoa > Chordata > Mammalia > Rodentia > Hystricidae > Hystrix > Hystrix cristata. Next base: position 32,455 of record PVJO010017098.1, on the reverse strand, counting down.
GTTTTTAACAATGTAGCGAGCTCTTCGTCCAACCGAGTGAGATGTTTTATCCAAAGACTCTTCAAAGGTGGCATGCAAGATGTCCCGCACAACCTGCCAGGGTACAAATGGGCCCTTCACCTGCAAAGACAGAGCAAAGATAGGAAATTACTATCCATGGGGCCCGCTAGTGGGAAACGAATGGAAAAAATGTGCCCTATTACACCTCTTTCCTCAGGGTACTCAAAGATGTCCTTTCTGTGTTCGCCCAGCCTCGCTGACTGGGCCTCTGCCATGTCCAGTGTGAAGAGTGCCTTCTGGCAAGTACCTAATGGAGGTGCCCTGCCAGTACTGGATGGTACTGACTGGAAGGGCAATAGGTTAGGATGGTTAAAGAATACTGACTGTCACCGGGCATGGTGGTGCACGCCTGTAACTCCAGTACTCAGGAGGCTGAAGCAGGAGGACTGTCACAAGTTCTAAGCTAGCCTGGGCTACATAGTGAGTTTAAGGTCAGCCTGAACTATATAGTGAGAGCCTGTCTCAAAAAAACACCAAAAAGAAAGAATATTGACGGAGCTTAGAAGGTTTTACATTACACTGGCCAGGAGCCACTTGGTACTGTGTACTTTATGTTACATTGGTAGAAAGAGAATGCAGTAAGTTAGCAGACTCTGAACACCTCAGAAATAACATACAGGAAGGGGGTTCATGACAGGTGATTTTTCTTATAACCCTGAGCATAAGACAATCCAATAACACAATGTAAATTCTGGTGGGCGGAGTGCAGGACAGGGCCCGCCACCACCACTGGGCTTTGGAGACCGCCCCTGAGCATCTCCTGTCAACACTGTGATGGAAAGACCACTGCAGGTACAGGGGACACAAGTTAGGGATACAGTGGGTCACCCTAGAGTTTCTCAGTCGGAGAGGGTAGGGATGGGGTGAGAGAATAGGGACAAATGGGCCAGGGAGGGATCTAAAGAGCCTGTAGGTGCTGAGCATCTTGGGCCCGTCAGCCCTACTCAGGTCTCTCCTGGCTGCCATGCCTGAGACCAGGATGCACGTGGCTCAAAGAGCTGCCTCACCTACTCTGCCCAGCCGCATTACTGCCTGGAAGGGCCCTGGATAGGACAACAGCAGAGCTCATTCGCTGGTGGCTTCTGTGAAGCAGTCTAGTTGGACATCTGCCCGCACCCTGCTGCAGACTGAGGTGACCGGGACAACACCAAGGAGTAAGAACGCAGAGACTAGAAGTCAGTAACACACTCTGGGAAGGAAGCTGGTGGGGAGATGAACTCTGGCTGAGCGGCAGAACCTTCAGTGACATCGGGAAGGAGCACTTGCTAGAGAGAGGGCTAGGCTGTCCCCAGGCTGCGTCCTGGGGATCGAGACACAGGCTAAAGGGCAGGGTGAGCACGGGGGACCGCGGTGTAGATGCCAGGTGAATACCACCATCACCGATCCACACGGATTCGACCAACAGTGGCTACGTGAGAGCTGGGTTGGTGGCACCATGCTTGCGGCTGCAGCCAGGAAACCAAATGACAAGTGTCTCCACCTTAAGCAACAGCCGCTCCAGGGGCCACAAAGCTCCAGAGCAATAGAGTCCAAGTGGGAAGCAAGAGACCAGAGAACAGAGGGAGAACCAGGGAATTACACCCACTAGGCAGAATCAGCGAAGCTTTCCCAGACATGACGAGCAGCTACTGAAAGATAAAGAGGTGTTTTTCAGACAGTGGAGAGAGAGGAACGGGAACAAGAAAGGGTTAGCTTCCTAGGGAAGAGAGAGAGAAAACAGCACTGAATTGGTTTGCCTGAAGCTAGGCAGAAACTCAGAGGTATTCAGCTGAAGGCTGGGAAAAAATGTGCCATCCGGGACTGGTATGATCTGTAGTGGTCAAGGAAATGCCTGGGAGCTGATGAGACGAGTGCCCCCCAAGGCCAGGGAGCTCCCAGGAGGAGGCGAAGGGGCAGGTACCTTGGCATTGAGGACATTGCTGGCGATACGGCAGAGCATGAGCAGCCCGTCCTCCTGCATGGACCAGGACACGCGCAGCCGCGTCATCCTCCGCAGGGCGCTCTGGTCGGCTTCGTCGTGGTAGCGCAGCCTTTTGCTTTTGGTTCCTGGGAGCTCTTCTAGGAACACCAAGGGGAGAGCAGAGGGATTCTGCAACAGCTGTTGTGCGGCTGTTGCGTGGACAGTGGAAGGGCCCCCCAGCCAGTAAGCCTTGGCCAAGCACATGGGCCAATAGGTTCTCACTGTGTCTGCCCGCATGGGAAGGAGCCACAGAAGACTCTGCCCTCCTGACTGGGTTTTCCCGCCCTTCCAATTTTGCTCTGGTTGGACTGCTTGGTGAAAGGCTGCACAGCTCGAGCAAAGCCTCTAGATACCTGCCAATCTCCAATGGCTCGCACCATAATGCTACATCCTTTGAAACTGCCTTGCACAGACACCTAGAGAACACTCTTCAGGAAGCGTCTGCTGAATAAGTGAGACCAACAGCAGCACAGCCACCAGGGTTGCCATTCCCACACTGTGTGACCTCAGGGAGGTGGGTGAGCTCCTGTGTACTACAGGGACAACGAGTCCTGTGCTCAGTATTAACCGAGAGTGGGTACAAAACGCCTGCTGAGGTCTCTGGCACAAAGGAGCGGCCAAACGAAGAGCAGTCACAGCTTTATAGAATATTCACTCTATGTTGAGTGCTGGCTTGAGCTTTGTATACATGTACATCAACTCGTAATTAGAGTAATACTTTGCAATAATTTCATGAGAGGGATACCATCATTATCGCCATTCAAACACCCCGAAGCACATAGCTGCATCCATGCAGACGTGAGAAGTGTATCTGAGCCCTCAGCCAGGAGCTTTCCAAGATCACCTGCCCCTTTGCCAGGCAGACTCCACACACCACTATCGATCCCGAAAGGTGACTGGTTTAGTTTTCCCAACAAAGACAGATGACAAGCAGGGTAAGAAAATCTGAACTCAAAATGACAGCACACCACAGTTTGCCTTGTGATAAATTCCAATCTTTGTGAGCTGAACTGACCTTACACGTATCTGCAGTGGGCTAAACGAAGGCCACTTCAACACGTGGAATGTGAAGTATTACCAATACCAGCCAACTAAACCATAAAAGCAGGTTTCTGTCTAAACACTCTATTTTTCTCTGAAGTAGTTAAAGCCATTAGATTCTCAATAAAACAAATGGACCACTTAAGTGATACCAAAGTGGTCTACAAAAATAGACACTCATGTCACCACCACCCCACATCCTTCTGCTATAAATACTGCTCAGATGAAGAAAGCAAAATGACAAATACAAGCCACACGTGGGGTTGCATCAGACCTGAAGAGACTCTGCACACTTAGATGATTCCCAACTTTCCTTTAAGTTGAAACTCAAGTTAACATGACTTTGAACTTTGGCCTGATTAGCATAAATGTAGATGGTAAAGGTAAGCCAAGGAAAAATGGCGTTTTGGCTCACTGTGATGAGGATTTTGCTGGAGGATTTTTTTTCTGCTGAGATAGTTAGAAACCTGAACCCACGGCATTACTAAGGGAAAGCCTGAGATAGTTCGAAATCTGAACCCCAGTCGTTCATTACTAAGGGAAAGGCCCTGCAAGACATAAAGGCAGAGAAGGCAGGGGATGTGCATGGGAAATCCAAGACTATCAGTTCACCGGGTGTGAAGGGTAAAATGACCATCACACGGTCTGGGCTCCCGACTGAGGGAAAATGGGACCTGTGTCTGAGGGCGGAACCCAGCCCTGACTGCAGTGAAACTGTCCCGCATCTCCAACACGCAGACTGGATCCAGAATCTGCCCACTACCCTCAAGAACCTTTTCTCTTCCGCTTGATCTTCTTTCCGGGATCCTTCCTCAGCCGCTTTCGCTTCTGGCTTCTGCCACCCTTCACCCTGCGGCTACGGCCCAGCGTGGGCTCACGATCCATCCCAAACTGCTCCTCTCGGGGGGCAGAGAGCTCGTGGCCTGCTCTAGTTTCCCCCCAGAGGGCCAGCCTACTGCTGCCTAGGAAGAAATACAGGATGGAGCAGGTTCAGAGCCAAGCTGCACGCACAGCTATCATTTTGGCCCCCAATACCCAGCATACACCACACATACCTCCAGCTCCAAGTGGCAACGGGCGCTTGGACAGAAACGTCTGGAGCCTCACTGTGAGTCCGTTCTCTGCAGTGATGTTCTCCTAAGACAAGCATAGCACTCGGGTGAGGGGCGAACCTCCACGGCCCCAGGAGCCTAGATGGCTGCATGGGACTGCTAGGAGCTGGCCTGTCCAGCCACCACCACCGTATGTGCTGCCCCTCCTAGAGGGTTTTTCAGTAGGAATACCTGTCTGTCACAGAAAGCCAGAATCCACTGAGACAAAAATAAGCCATGGAGATACTTACAGGTCCTATCTAACATACCTTCAATATGGATGTAAGTGAACGTTCCAGTCTCTGGTCAACTTTGGTTTTACCAACTTAGAAGTCGTATGCTGGGACGGGACAGGATGGCAGTAAGCCATGACAACAGCCCTCTATGGTCCCCCTGGAGCCCACCTTTCTGGCTTTGTTGATGATATAGCTGGTCCAGATCCAGTTGCGTTTCAGGTGTGCATAGAAACTGGAATCAAGTCCAGCAGCTCCTAGCCCGTCACCAGGGATCTGGCCTTCATCCACAATCTCCCGGCTCCCCCTGAAAGACAAGAAACGCAGAGCCCGCAGGGTGGGGTGGGGCATTTACTTACCCAACAGGCAGAAGTGAGAAATTTGAGCACTTGGCAGGCTGCCACTTATTCAAAAGTCAAGAAAATCCAGATTTTTATGTAAAATCCCCCAATTTCTAAATTTTGACTAAAAAAAAGATGGGATTCCAAGAAACAATGTGAACCAGGTCGTGGTGCACACCTGTACTCCCAGCACTCTGGGAGGCTGAGGTGGGAGGATCATAAGTTCGAGCCTAGCCCAGGCAATTTAACGAGGCTTTGTCTCAAAATAACAAATGGGGGCTGCGGATATAGCTCAGGTCCTGGGTTCAAGCCCAGTATCCAGAAAAACAGAAACAAAAACAAAACTAAACACACAAAAAAAGTGGGCTAAATAAAGCATGTCCAGTGCTAGGTATGACCAACGGCCACCATCTCTGCCCCAGAGGCAGGCCTTTCTGGTGTGAGATCCTCAGCCAGACTGGGGCAGCTGGGCATCTGGGACCAGTACCACAGCAGCCCTGTCCTGGGCCCTAGGCCTGTGCCTGGGGACAGCCCCGGGCGGTGGACGCACGTGGTGTACTCCTGCAGGGCACTCTTGCGCTCCAGGTTGTGTTTGTCAATGGCGCTCTCCTGCTCCTTCCGCAGGCTGCCCTCCTCATCACTGCCCTGGTCTGTGCTGTTCTTCGGAACGCCTGGGCAGCGTACCACACCTAGAAACCAAACCAAACCAAGCTCAGATGACCACAGCTTCCCGCCGTGGCTCTGGCCCCTGGCTGGTGACAGAAGAGTGACTCCCGGTCTGTGAAAATGCTCCCCTCCCTAGAGGGGGCTGGAACTGGGAAAGCCAGTTAAGGAGCAGGCAGGCAACTAGAGGAAAGCCGGTCCTCCCAGTTGGAGATCCCAGGAGAGCGGGAGGTCCGTGGAGCTGGCGTGGGCCAGCATGGCAGAAACACAGGCAGAAATGACGACACTTGGGGGCGGCAACAGGGTCAAGGCTGGAAGAAATCTAGACAGACGGCTGAGAGAGCATCACTTTCTCTGGCCCCTACTCGGCTCCTGGAGCAGTCAGATATTTCCTCAGTGCTCAAGAGGTGTACTATTATAAATGAAGAGTTATTTTCAGTTATTCAGTTTTCACAATAAAGGAAATGGCAGTTCTTGCAAGATAATATAAAACACAGCTAGCCCTGCTGCTTGAGTAGGTGAGGGAGGTTTTGGTCAAGTGCAGGCTGCCAAAGGCCCCCCTGGGCTGAGAGACCTTGACGGCCTGGCTGGGGAGGCGGGTGCTGTGTGGGCACTCATGCTGCCCCTCTCAGCTGGAACTGCACCCGATTCCCTGCTCAGCTTCCCTTTCATGGATTAGAAACAAAGGAACTTAGGCTACAGGAGGTCACAAAGAGCTTGCCCAAGGTCATCACCCATTTGAATACTTGCATGCATAAATCACAGGGGGACCACCAAGGCAGTCTTTGGGCAAGGCGTAGTAATCAGCATTTTGACATGCTTGGGTGATCTTTGCACAAGCTAGTGTTGGGCAGCACCTGCTTTACAGCATGATTATATCTTATTACACAATGCTTTCCCCCACTCCCTGGGGCAGAAGCTCCTCAGACCTGCGGTGGCTGAAGGGACAGTCAATGCCTGATGAGTGGAGCAATAAGCCTTCAACACCTTTGCTCACAAACGCCCAAAGGGACAGACATTCACTTTGATGTAAATCACATGCTGGTTTACAAATTTTTTATCCAGGTATAAAATACGGAAGAATTAGGGCACTTTTAAAATTTAAAATGGTAAAAGCCTGATCACTACTGAATCCTAAGCACTACTAAAATTTGTCTGGACCCCTTAACACTTCTAAACACAAGAGCTCACTACCTTGTTGGCCCTAAATAATTCTCCCAAATGAACACATGACATCTGCTTTGCAAAAATCTAAGTACAGTAACGATCTTACAACTCTGTAATGGTAGTAACAGAGTATGATTCCTCTTCCAGGCATAAATTGCACGTGGCATCCTTTTCTCCTAGTGCGGGTGGTGAGGGAAGATCAGATGAAGAAGGGAGAGGCTCAGAAGAAAGGGAACCGGAGTGGGGGTCCCATTACTTCCCACAGTGCCCTGTGCTCATTCAGTAACCCTGCAGGATGTCAACCGTGGACTGTGTACCCTGCGACACCCTGGGAAGTGCTCAGGGAAGTCACAGAACGAAGTAAGATGACAAGACGCCAGACGGGCCTTCTCACAGAGCTAATGCTTGAAGCAGAGTGGCCAACACAGTTGGAGGGAAGTGACAGAGCCCAGCCGCCCCCCACCCCAAGTCTGGTTGGTCCTTTCTACAAAATACTCCAGACCTGTGCCCTCCCTCTCTGCGGGCACAGGCCAACACCTCTCTCAGACAAGTTACAATCCCTTACTGGGCTCCCTGCTTCTACTCTGTGCCCGAGTCTGCTCTATGCAGCAGCCAGGGAGAGCTCCTAAGACCTGCACCATCTTGGGAACCCATGTTCACAACCAGCCATCATTTCTCATTGCTCTTCAAACAGCCCCAGACTCTTCGCTGTGCCCTGCAAGGCCCCGCAAGTCTGGCTCTTAGCTGCCCTCTCAGCTGCCATTCCACTTGCAGTTGCCACTCTCCCCCTGAGACGCTCTCAAGGCCTTTACATGTCCTACTCCCCCTGCCCGGAGTGCCCTTTCCCAGCCCTGCAAGGCCCAGCTCAAAGGAAAGGCTGTTCATCAGCACCTCCTTAAATTGCCCTGGAACCAACATCCCTTGTGTGCCACCCCACAGTAGGCATCACATGCCAGGGCTTTCTAGTGAGCTGTGTCTCCTCCTCAGTAGGACGTAAGTTCCACGAAGGCAGGGACAGGGTGTATTCTTATCACTGAGTAGCCAGGCACAGGAAATGATACGCAGCAGGTGCTTGATAAATACCTACTCAACAGCCCATGAAGGCAAAGTGCTTGCCCTTAACTGGGTGGAGGCCCCCAAATCCCTCCAACTTCAAGACCACCACTCTTCTAAGGGAGCCCTAAGCCTGGGGAGCAGTCTGAAAACCACTTCACTGTGTGACTTCCAGCCTCTTGCAATCACACAGAAAGGAGGGGACAGCGGGGGCCCAGCAGGAAGACGGTACCTAGTGGGGTGTTGAGGCAGACGCACTGCAGGTCAAACCAGTAGCTCTCCACATCCTGCATGGAGTTCAGCACATAGAGCCGCCTCTCGAAGGGCCGGCTGCTGTGGGCCAGGTTGTAATGGGGGTCACAGATGGTGGTATCGATGATGACTGCCTTCTTCTTCAGGAAGATGAAGACCTGCAGGAGACACCCAGGGGAATAGGAGCACGGGGCTCCGTGCTGGGCCGGCTGGGGGTGCCCCATCCTCTGGCTGAAGGCATTACCTGATCCTTGTCCTGGAACTTCTCCGTGGGGCCGAACTGCAGCAGCCCCATGTAGCACAGTCTCTGCAGGCTCTCCACCACCGAAAAGATGTACCGCCTGCAACAGAGGCCGGTTCTACCACACTGCTCCCACAAGGCAGGGGCTGCCTCAGGGCCCTTCCCATCCCGACCAGGCCGGCGGAAAGGGCTGGCCCACACAACTTGATTGGGAAAGTAAACACAACAAGGAAAGAGCAAAACTAAAGACAAAATGCTCCCATAACTGCAACCTTGGCAGCAGATTTTACTTGACTTTGTTACTTAAAAACAAGTAGTAAGGTGTAGCAGGTCCTACTTCTTTGTTGGCTAAGTTAATGAAAACCTTGAGGCTTCACAACCTGGAAGGCAGACACCCTTTTCTCTTCCATGGAGCGAGCACTTCCAACCTGACCACTGTTTGGCCCAGGACCTGCTTGGTGTGGGCCAGGGTCAAGGGCTCACCTCTTGTACAGGAGCTGCTGCCGCATGGGCCTGGGGAGGAAGCGGATCAGCGTGTGCTGCTTCAGAGGGTGGTTCAGATATTCCTCAAGGTTGTCCACCTGGGGTGGGGGGGGCGGGTGTAGGTTCAGCCCAGCCAGAAGGCCAGGGGAGGTGCAAGCAAGGCTCCCGGAAAAACTCCCACCAACCTAACCTCCTGGCCCTCACCTGCCCTCGCAGCCCGTCAGCCGCACTTCTCGGGGTAACAGACTGCTAACATTTCTCAGAGCAACAGGGGAATTTATTTACTTATATTTTTTTAAAAATGACATTCATTCCCTTTGAAGTCAACGATCTGCTTCTATCTTACCCTAAGGAAAATATGAAACTATTTAATATCAAGTTAAAAAATTTAATGGTATGGAAAATATGGTATATTGTCCAGTGGAAAGAATAAATGTGACAGTAAATATAATCTCAATTCAGGTTTTTTAAAAAAGGGAGATTTTACACACACACACACACACACACACACGCACAAACACACACAGAGAACTAGTAATAAAGTTTAAATGAAAATGTACCAAAAACATCAGCAGTGATTACCTCTCTGAGCGATTATGGCTAACTCTTATTTTTTCCTTTTTCTGTGTTTACTGTCACACCATAACTGTCTTTCTACCCAACATGCCTCCATATTTATACCACCCTCCTTCCCTACCTGTCCATCCAGTGACAGATCTATCTAGAAGAAGGTTTGAAGTATGTACTTTGATCATCCGTCCCACCCATACTGCCTCCCTTCCATCCTATCTATTACTTCTCTCATCAGTTCTAACATCACCTAATTCAACCTAATCAAGAAGAATCAATAGCCCTTGGAGTACTTTCCCTTGATCGGCCCTCCCTCCCTCCACTGGGCAGCTCCAGCACAACCCCATGATGAGGTGAGTGTAGTCCCAGAGTCACTCGTACCTTGTAGCTGACTTGCACAATCTGGACAAAGATGGAGAGGGGCAGGGAGAGGAGGATGTCACTGACGAGAGCCCAGCCAAAGCCGAAGTCCCTGTGGATTGGGATGGGAGGGATGTAGCGCATCCAGGAGGCATCATCCACGTACACTAGGAGAAAGGTCAGAGTCACTCCCAGCAGGAAAGATCCCACTCAGGGTGGTGTGATCATCTGCCAGTACGTCTTGCTTCCCCACCACCAACTGAGACAAAACTCTACTCGTCATGCAGGGAGGAGGAAGAGACAGGAGCCTGGGATTTGGAAATATGGATGTGTCTCCATTTCTCCCAGGGATGGCATGGGACACAAGGTGTTCAGGTGCTCCTCCCTGGCTCCCCATCCTCCTCCCTCCCCGGGGGGCAGGCCCCAGGTGTCTCTCACCTGTCTCTATGGACAGCTCCACTTCAGCCTCCCAGGTGACAACGTCTGGATTGTCCCTGCCTTCTGAGGCCTCCTGGTCACCTCCAGAGTGCCTGCCACCTCTCCTCTCACTGCCGAATACTGGCTTCTCCACTACGTAGCTGGCAGGGTGCCCGTAGATCAGGTACCACAGGAATGTGTGCACCACCCGCAGGCGAGGCATTTTAGGCAGGAACCCGAGAGAGCGCCCAAGGCCGGGAACTGAAACAAGAAGGGGACAGACAGCACTTGAGGAATCCCACACTGAATTCAGCTCAGTTCATCCAAAGACTATGGAGTGGTACTGTGCCCAGTTGCGGGGACAGGGGTAGTGAATACCCTTACACCTTTAGAACTTACTTTCTAGTGGGAAAGGACAAAAATAGTAACACCTGAAATAGCACATCATATGGAGACTGCCGGTGCAGAAAAAAGCAAAGGAGGGATGAGGGCTATAATTCCACAGAGGCTGGGACAAGCCTCCCTGGTGACAGGTCTACAAGCCGAGCCCTCCAGTCAGCAAGCTATGCAGGTACGTGAGGATGTGTGTGCAGAACAAATGCCAAGGTGCCTCTGACAGTCTGTGCCTGGCACATTCGGAGGCAGCACAAAGGCCAAGTGATGGGGTAGGGGCAAGAGAGGACGCAAGAGTGGGACAGAGAAGGGGGGCCACAGAGGGACTTCTGGCATGATGAGGACTACATCAAACACTCCAAAATCTCAGTTCTCTTAAGAAGTATATTTCTTTGTTGATATAAATAGCTTACCAGATGTCCCAGCCCAGGGGTATTGAGCAGCAGGAATTCATCTTTGTAAATTAGGCCTCACAATGGGATCTAGCATCATTTCACCTTTGTTTCTCAATGCCCTGTGAGGTCTGCGGGACAAGAATCCCCATTTTGCAGAAAGGGAAATGGAGGCCAGCAGAGATGATGTGACCAGCCAACACAACCCCACCAGCAAGTGCAACCTGATTTGTCTCCTACAGCCCAGAGCTCAAATGCAGAAGGACTCTCAATGACTCATACATCAGCATGTAAACAACAAACAATATAATCCAACATGGACGAAGAGTTGCTTTTTACCTACAACAGGGTGGTAATTTTTCATTGGGGTTACGCCCATCTTCTCATCAGTCTTTTTAACCCGCCCACTATCTGGTTTAGAGGAAGCATTCATGTCAGAGTCTCCCGATCCACTTGGTTCCTCTTGTCCTTGACTTTCTTCTTCTGCCTCCTCTGGGGGTGCTGGAGGCTGGGGAACTTTAACCCTGCAGACCAAGCACAAAGTATGACCATTCATTGAGCAAATCCAAGCCTGGGAACACAAACAGCAGCACTGGGCCTGGGATGAGGTAGGAGTGGGTTCAAACTCAACAGCCCATGGGGTCAGGCAAACCATGCAAATGGATGTCAATCATTAAGACTTGTGGGGTGCTGGGAAATGTGGGCAAAAGGCAACTTGCCACCAGGGCAGTTGCTGCCTTGCGAGACAGCTAGGTCTTCTGACACTTTTACAGATGCCAGAAGTCAGGAATTTTAGGAGAAATTAATCAGCGACTGATCCAAAGTCTATGTGGCCAATGCACAGCTGGCCACACAAGCCAGGGCAGCCTTCCATGCCATGGTCCACCTCTCCTTAGATCCAGCTACGAGCTCCCTCCTCCTACTACACCAAGTTATCTCCTAGCCCATTAGGTGATTTATGAGCTAAATTAGACAGAACCTCAGGAAGCCAAGTGGAATCATTCTGAGTCATTATGAGAGTGAGCTCAGTACATCACAGGCCTATGATTGGGAATGCTTTTAATGTACTCGATCAGATATACTAGAATTAACAATGTGGGGGTTTGTTTTGCTTAAAGAATCTAGAAATAGATCCTCATTTAGATGAGGGTATCATGAACCACAAACCCTAAACCAGTAACTGTTTTTAAGCCAGAAGGCACCAGGGGGTTCTGTGAAGATGTTTCAAGCAGGAGCACACAGGCTGGACAGTCTCACCATGGGTTCTCCGGGCACCACCACTTGCCTGTTCGCTGTGCTTGAATTAGAGATCCGGAAGCGAACCTGCTCGATGGCACTTCTCACAAGAGGGTCGTTCTGGTCCATGGATGGGTGCACAACCAGATCCACCTGCACAGAAAAGCCGGGGCATCCCAAAGGGCGGGGCAGAGCTCAGGGAGCTGCAGCTCCAAAAGCAGGTTCCTCAGTGGAACATCAGCGCTACATGTTTTTACTAATATTCTCAAAAGACTACTAGCAGAGGGAAGCAAAACATGTTGCTAAATAGGTTGCTGTTAGAGCTGCTGGCATTGCAACCCTGAAAGTGACAGAGCGACCAAGCCCTGGACAGAGAGGCTCCCATCCTGCAGCTCTCTAGCTGGGCTGTCATAGCCTGCCTGGCTCCACTGCTACCTGGGGACCGCCGCCTACACCCGCTCTGCTATCTGAGTGCTTCCCAGTGCTACTCCTGAATCTCCATCTCTCCATCATGGAAAAGTGGCCTGCCTCCACCTCCCCCAGCTGAGAGCACCATCACGGGGTTCCCATCAGCTACACTCCTTAACAAACCAGCAGAGAATTTGGAGCTGCTTTTGTCTACCCTCCCTGGGAACAGAGGCAGAACTGTCGCGCTGGCTACTGGCTCATATGAGCCTCAGATGAACAAAGGAAGCACCAGCAGAGAGAGGCGTCGGGGGACAGGATGAGTGGGACAGCAGCCGTGGCTGCTGAGGGTGGTGGCCTGGATGGGTCCCCGGAGAGCCAAGGCTTTTTCTGGCAGGAGACAGTGAAGTAGGATTTCCTGACTGTCAACCCTGGCCAGCAGCTTTGTGGCAAAAATGGGTTTAGACAGGTGTGGAAACAAAACAAGCAGCAATGCCTAAAAGGGGCCTCCGAAAGGCCCGCTTGGCTCAGTGCCTCCCACTCCTCATCTGTGAAACAGGCACCCCACACCCACCGCTGCACAGCCAGTTCTTTTGGAGCGGACTAAAATGAGGTATAGTTAGGCAATGCTTCAGAGTATTTAACAGCAAGGTACAAATAGCAGCATTCCTATTTCCCCACTTTCTCAAAGGCCAAGTGATAAAGGCAGGACATAGGAGCAAAAGCACAAGGCTGATGCACATGCCTGGGCTCCGGCCAAGAGAAAGCGGCAGGCAGCACGTGCCGCAGGTGCCAGACCCAGCCCTACCAAGAAACAAACCTCAACTCTAACTCCAAAGTGGATCGGGAGGTGCACACTCAATCCTGCAGCCTCTCCGGCTGTAAAAGCAGGCTACTGCAGTGCTACCCTGTGGCCCGAGGCCCCTCTATTGGGCACATGCATTCTGGGGTTTTGTGACCTCCCCGCAGGTATTAAGCTGCTGCCCTCATCCCTTGCTCCAGCCTGTGCCTGCCCCTCTGGCACAGCCTGTGGAACAGAACCAAAGCATGGCAGGAGACACGGCCGATCCCAAAGGCAGTGGCCTCTCCCTAGTTCCAAGATCAGGGAAGGATTTAGTGTACTTAGTCACCACCCCAAGGAGGCTGAAGGTCCCAAGAGCAGCTCTTTGAAGAGCAACAGAAATCAGAGCAGTAGCTGCTGATGGGCTGGGCTTTTCCCATTCGGTACCAGGGCCCACTACCACTGCTCAATGGGATGAGTGGCGGGCGGGCTAGGGCCGAGGGACTGTTCTGTTTTAAAAAGACTTCTAGCAGATATAAAAGCAGATAAGCACTGTCAATGTGCAATCGAAGACACTACATTTAAGTCATTTTTTTCTGTCTTGTATTTTACAAATTTCTCAAATAGTAAGACAAAGTGAGAAAGCAGAAATGACCTTGCCCACTTATTAAGAAAACAAAATATCAAAGGAGGGCTCTCTTAAAGGAAGGGTGGAAAATACCATCAGGAAAAAGGTTAAGAACTTCAGTGACTGCCCCACAGCAGCACCCCTCTGCCCCAGGGCCCAGGTGCTCCATGGCAAGTTACTCTGACCCTGGAGACGCAAGCCGCAGAATGTGTGCAGAGCTGCTGAGCCACAGTTGCCACAGGAATGGACACAAACTATAAATGTTACAGAAACAGATAAATGAAGGTGTGGGAGATGGAGCATTGCCTGCTGGAAAATCCCAGCAGTGCATCCTGAGTTGCCACCATCTTTCCTCCCATCTCTGTAGACAATGCTCTTGCTGCTTAGTCTAAATGGTCCACCTTCTAAACATTATTTAATTTCTCCCAGCACGGCTCTACAGAACTTCAGTAGGCTCTTCCTTCCCTTCTCTTTGCCCAGCAGGGCTGAACGCCTGCCTCGGGCTGACCTGCTGCTCTGGGATCCAAGCAACTTACTGTTCTTTTCTGTTTCCAGCTTCCCCATAAAGGCTGGGTAACCCCAGCTTCCCAAACAGGGGGCCAGAACAGAACATTCAGAGCCAGAGATAACAAAGGAACAACTGAGACACAGCAATGACAAGAGAAGCTAGATGAGGACACCTCCCACAGCAAGAGGCTAGCTCCGTGGGAGCAGGGAGGAGCTCACCTTCTTTTTGATGCCATCCTGAATAACCGTGGTCCGATACAGTCTCAGGAGGCCCTCCTCAGACAAGTTCCGCACCAGGCGGACAATGGACTTCTTACAGCACTTGGTAGACACACCTTCCTGCTTCTCCTGGTCCATGATCATCTTCTGAATCCTGCGACATCACAAAACAAGCAGCTACGTTCCCCGTCTCACCATGGAAGGCCTTTCTCAACAAGGCAACAGAGACAGAGCAAGTGTCAGCCAACAGAAACTAGGAAGGAATGAAAGGGGGTTTTCACCACGCAGGAAAGCCCAACTCTTGGAATACTAAGGATCAGCTCTCTACAAGAAGTGAGTTTAGAGACAAGCCACCAACCACAGCAGCTCCAGATGCTGAGCCTTCAACAGCAACCCATGCAGTCACATCATCTGTGACGCTGGTGGCAAAGAAATGGAGTGCCATGATGGTGACCTGTCTTCACCCAGCCTACATGCTAACTGAATGTTCAGCTAAGCAATGTTCCAGTTTACCAGTGTGCCCGCACATCTAAAGCTCTTGATTCTTCATATATGGTATCTCACTCTAGATCTTACTGAGTCCCCTTGGTGACATTTCTAGATCACTGATCACAGAATGGCATAGCTAAAAGGGACATTCAGAATACTAGCCAAACCCCTCAACACACAGAAGAGGGGACCAAGGTGACAACCTATATGCAGATGGCCCCTGCCCCCCAATGCAGCCCCAGTCAGAGTGTGAAGAACCCACTTCCTTGGCTGGAGTCAAGGTACCTTCTCACCAGGTGGCACTCATACTGGATGCCTCAGGGGCCTCGATGTTAACACCCAGGCGGTGGTGGCAGTGAAGGTTACAAAACCAGACCTCAGGGACTCTCTGCTCCAACCCAAATACCACAGCTCCATTCATGTCTCTTTGTTTTTGCTTTTTTTTTTTTTTTTTTTGGTGCTGGGGATGGAACTCAGGGCCTTCTGCTTGCAAGGCAAGCACTCTAACTACGGAACTATAGCCCCAGACCCCCTTTGGTTTATTCTTTCATCGAAGATTTCATGTGAACAGAAGGCCCCCTGGTGAGCTACAGAGAAAGTTTAGAAGCAGTGCCATCACCTGCTTGAGTGTCTTCCTTTTCCTTCCCAACATACAGGTAAGGAAAAAGGCAAATGCACAGTCCCTGGTGATTTCTCTCTCCTGCTTGACCATTCTCTTCCTGTCTAGCACAGATATTCCTCAATATCTGCACTTCTGCACAATAAGAACACACTCTAAAGGCCACTTGGCCCCTTTTATGGCTGGTGGGGACTAGTAGGGGGAAGAATGACACATGGGCAGGTGTGCACCAGCTTACGTGAACAGGCTCTCAATGAGGCGGAGGTTGGTGACAGCTTCTATGATCAGGTTCCGGCGTTTCAGCAGTCGGTAAGTCTTATGGGGCTTGTCCTGGCCTGCGCCATGCTTCCCAGCCTTCTGGGAGCCACCGCTCTCCTGGAGATCGACATGAAGGGATCGGGAGGGGTGGGTAGATGCCACCCCTGCAAGACACTTTCCCATCTCCAATCGCCTGCCTGGGACCCCACGACCCTCCCTTTCAATGCTCTGAGACATGACGGAATGTGCCAGCAGAGGGTCCTGGGCAGCCAGCTTTGGAACATGACCTCCCCAAAGCAGATGGCAGCCTTGCCATGCTCCCTGGTACCTCTGCAGGGATGGGAGAAGGGTGAGTGAGGTCTCTAACAGGCTCCATTAGCAAAGACAACAGTCTTCTTATTATTGCTCTCATCTCACAGAAAGGAAACCAGGGATTGGGGGCTAGGGACCCACCCAGGCTCCCACTGATAGGGCTCCTGACTTCAAAGTGAGGAACCCTGGGAAGTGTGTAGGCAATGGTGACAGGGGCAGAGACAGGCTTTGGAGTCGAGAGAAGGTTCCCTGAGTGAAGCACGATGACTGGGAAGGAAAGATGGAAGGAAGGGGAGGGGTGTTTGTGCTTCCTCTTTTGGCCTTGCTGAAAGGCCCACATCATTCTTAATATCTCCTTTCTGTCTTTCATAAGCACAGTGAACTTGTATAATCTGTCTTTGGATCAAGCTATGTTAAAGCCCAAATGTGACTCCTGAATGAGAAGGAAAGCTGAACTCTAATGCATTCCTTACAAATCAACAGCAGAGTTGGGGCATGGTGGTGCACACCTGTAATCCAGCACTCGGGAGGCTCAGGCAGGGGGACTTCTGGGAGTCTGAGGCCAGCCTGGACTACACAGTGAGATCAAGGCCAACCTGAACTATATAGCAAGTCCCTGTCTCAAAAACAAACAAAGAAACAAAAAAAATCACCAGCACAAATTGGTTCCACGCAGCAGCCTAGCCAGGTTTTGCCAGTCGCCTCCTCACTTAGAATAGCACTTGCAGGATGGAGACCAAGCCAAGAAGGTGCTGAGCAGGTGCTGGCCCAGCTCATGCCCCGCCCACTGTGGGCCTCTGGGCCAGGTAAGCTTTTCCACAAGGAGGAAGGGCTGGAGGGGAAGATTCCACCAAGAAGGAGACTCCCATGAAAAGATGCTGCCTTCCATACCCGCCAGGAGCCTCCAAGGAGCAGGAGAGACTGCCCTTCTCAGACAGTTGCAGACAAGGGACACAAAGCTGCCATCACTCTAGGAGTGGGTTTCTATCAGACAGAGATCCAGGAATTCTAAGCCCCAGAGGTGGCGCATGCTGGGAGCCAGGCAGGCAGGTAAAGCCCAGGGGACAGACTGGGGGCCAGGCTGGCAGGCTCATGACAACACGAACCACGCCCTGACAGGGAGAAGGCAGCCACACTGGAAAGGGCTCAAAGGGCCTAGAAACATCCACGCTGTGTCCTGTCCCTTCTGCTACAGCAACATGACTGAAGCCAGGCCCTGCTCCCAGAAAGGAGAAGTGAGGTAGGGTAAGCGCAGTTACTAACTCCACAGGCGGGCGACTCCCCGCCAGGGGCTGGCTTTCCTGCTCGGCACCAGAACAGGTGTTAGCTTACAGGGTTGTGAAGCCCAAACCAAAGAGCAGCGACAGCACCGAAAACTGCCCCATCACAGGGCTGTGGCACGCCAGGTGTCTTGCCCTCCACTGTCTCCAAAATCCCAGCAGTATCTGAAACATCTTTAAGTGACAAAGGACATGGCACTAGGAGGACTGAAACATGCAATGAGAAGGGCATTTCTGTATCGGTTGTCTTTTAATCCTTCTAATTATGAAAGTGCATCGGTTTGACCCTATTGTGTATACACATGCCAGTATTTGGTCACAATGTACTAATACACTTTTGAACTTTTCTATTTTATGATTACCTTGTTTTTATGGCAAACAATACTGGCCTTGCATCTGAAGCAGGGCTTCTCAACCTTGGCAGTGCTGACATTCTAAGCCGGATGATTCACTGTTATGAGGATATTTAACACCACCCTGGGGCTGGGGATACAGCTCACTGGTGCAGTGCTTGCCTAGCATGCATGAGGCCCTGGGTCTGATCCCCAGAACCACAACAAAAAAAGAAAAATGTAGCGGATGGCTTGAGACCAAGAGTGCGAGGCCAGCCTGGGCAATGGAGTGAGGCTGTCTCCAAACAGCAACAAGGAGCAGAATCTTGGCCTCTCCCTACCCCATGTCCATACATCCGCTCCGTAAATTGTGACAATCAAGACTTTCCAGACACGGCCACACTGCCAAATGTCCTGTAGGGGGCAATACTGGCCCAGAACGATCTAAATTAGCCATACAAATTCTCCCTCTGAAAAAAATGTACCATCCGTGAAAAGAGCAAATGATTGGAAATCAAAGCCCTGGGGTAAACAACTACATAGGGGACTTCCTCCTAGAGCACAGGCAGTGTGAAGGAGGCACGTGAACAGGCACACGTCACTCCTTGTGGAGCTCTGGCCACTGCTGGGACACAGCAGGCACTCAGCATCTGACATCTTTACTACCACACTCCGGCACTGTGCTTGAGAACCACAAGCACAGAGAGAAGGCTGATGCCCACCTGCCAGAGGCCCCTTCTTGGAGACAAGGCCCTCCCTCCACCACCACTGACCTTGGGGTTCTCAAGCCGGACCTCTTCGATCATGGCTATGTCGCCACTGGTACTCTCCATGCAGTGGGAGCCGAAGGACACGTTGAGGTCCGAGGAGCCACTGGTGTCCAGGTTGTCCCTCCCCGCAGAGCTCCGGGAGGCTCGCTCCTCAGCAGCCCCGGGGGAGGAAGGCGGCTGCTTCCTCAAGGGCTGAAGGTTGAGGAGTTTCCACCCGCCTGTGACGAGGGCAGGGGCAGAGCAATCAGAGGTGGAGGCAAGAGGGCTCTGTGCTTGGCAGCCCACCAGCCACACGGGCCACAGACCTGCTTAGAACCCTTGACAGACCGGGCTCTTGGCCCAGCAGGCAGCTCAGGGTCCCTCCTCTCACAAGGCTGGACACCAGCTCGGCAAATTTACCACCAGCCCCACCCTCCGTGACTTTTGTTTCCTTTTTAGTATTCTTTAATTAATGACAAAGCTTGAGGATTTCTGAGTAGACTGTTGGAGGGAGAGGATCAAGGAAGCTCATGGGAATGTCATCCCCGTAGTGGTTAAAAACAGAACAAAAACACTTGCCAAGAACCGCCTTGCAGGCAGCCAGGAAACAGACCACACAACTGTACCCGTCAACTCTATGATTATGGGATGCAAGAGGCGCCTTTGGGCCCCCGATCCAGGCAGCACTAAGGGGACCCTCAGCATTTACCTCCCGCCCTACCGCTGTTGCCTACCCTTGGTCGGGGTGGAGTGATGAGGCTGGGAGCCCGGCCCACACTCTGCGGAGGCCCTCACGTGGCCCTGGGCCCCTCTGGCCCTGCGCTTGCTGCCCCTGCTGCCCTCCTCCTCGCTGTCCGACTCAGAGAGAAAGGCGTCTTCACCCTCAGGCAGCAGCGGCTCCTCGGCCATGGAGGCCAGACTCACGGTGGTCAGCAGCTCACCCCGGGCCTTCTCCCGTGCATACTGCCGGCTCAGGTCACTCTCCTCGGCGAATACACACGAGATGTACTTGGTAGTCCGCTGCCGACCTTCATCCTCCATGAACCCCTGGAGGTTTAGATGGACTCAGCACACTCGAAAGGGGTGTTATGCCCACAGGCACACAGGGACCTAATTCTCACCTTCCCTGTGTCTCCTGTCTCAGGCCTGGGACCCTCCTGGGCGTCCCTGTCTTAGCATCTCAGGGCTCGCTTCCACCGGTGGCCAGAGGGCTTTCTAAAGTGCAATCCTGTAAGTGTCTGCTCTCTGAGGCCCTGAGCTCCCCGAGGCCAGGACCCTCACTGATGCCTCCAGGTCACCTCCACCCTTGGCACAGGACTTGGCTCATGAAACATGGTCAACAAGCAGAGTGTGTCTGTTACACACCAGATTCAGGGCCCACAGGGCACCAGCTCCCCTCAGCAGCAACCACAGGCCTGCGTCTCGGCCTTTGCCAACCCTGTGGCGCAGGTCTAAATGACAAAGGGAGAGCACCAGACACACACAGCTAGCTAACCTGATGTCCCAGGTCCCAGGCAAGTCACATAAAAGAGGGAGGGCAGGTGGACAGACACTAGCCAGCTCTGGCTGCCTGTCCCTGCACAGGAGCAAGCTACTAGTGGCCCTGCCTCACCCTGTGACTTTTCTATGCCGAGAACTCCTTCCATCTTTAAATAAATGGAAACAAAGGAAAGCCACAGTGAGGGTGAAAAATGACATGGCGGTGTTTGCCTCCTGAACATAGATGGCAGGGCTTCTAGTCCTCTGACTGCCCAAGACACTGCTTCTTAATCACAGTGCACGCACATCCAAAGAAAGGAACTGCAGGGATGACTCAGGGCGTTACCTTGACAACCTTGAACCTTTGAAGAAGCCGACATAGCATTCTCGCTTCCAGCTTTCCCACATTCATGGCCACTCGTATTTCAGCCTGGGAAATTCCTTTCGTGCCTCTGCGTTCAACTGTGAGAAACACCCCCGTGAGCCCCAGCCTCCACACGGGGAAGTTCCACCAATAACTGCCCACCTCCCTGTCTAAAAGCAAAGCCCACAACCAACAGGCACCAAACATAGGCTGCTGCTGTGCTTTTCCGGCCCCATACTGCAGGGATAAGATCACTAACAGCTCATTTTGGGGGGACTCTTGCTATCTGGCTCCTCCACATCAGAACATTAAATAAAGGTAAAGCAATCAATGGCTGACCTGTTAAGTTCTACTAACATCATTTTTACTTAGCAAGTTAGCACTTTCTGGTGAAATGAACTTTTTCAGATAAATGAAACTGACCCTTTTAAAAAGCATCAAAATAAATTTTAAAAATGATTTTTACATTAGTTTTTAATTTTTTCCAGTACCAGGGTTTGAACCCAGGACCTTCACACTGAGCTACATCCCATCCCTTTTTTTATTCTTTACAGTATATAAGTGCTAAATTACCCAGGCTGGTTCAAACTTGGGATCCTCTTGCCTCAGCTTCCTAGAGCGCTGGGATTACAGATGTATGCCCCCACAACCAGCTCTGAGAACTTTTCTTAATATGTGTGTTTCACATTCCAGTCTTTCTCAGTTGACACTGAGGCACTGTGGACTTTAGCTGCCATGCAAGCGGGGACAGGAAGGAAATGGCACTACTGAGGCTGATGGTAAAGGCCTGGCTGATGATGCGGCCCTATAATTTACACTGTGCAGCCTGTCAGCTCCCGTCAGCTACTGTTTCTCTGTGCTGTTATTGTATCTGCCTCTAAGAGGGCCTTTTTAAATTCCTTCTTCTAATCTGGGACTGAGAACTCTAGGAAGGAGACTAGCTGGGGGTGGGAGGCGGGCAGGGGGGTCCGGAAGCAAAGCACGTGAACTTCAGAGCAGATGTGGTAGCAAAGCTCTTTGACACTTCAGAAATATTTTCTCTTTTATTTCTTGATATATCCACAAAGATGAGGCTGCCAGAAAAATCAATCAGGATAAAAATGTTGCTGCATCATACACGTATAAAAATAAATGACAGAATGAAGAGGAATGCCTGGACGGTTACTAGACTGAACAAGCACCATGCTACAAGTGGAGATGAAAGGATTAAAGGCAAGCTGTTCCCAAATTGTGTTCTGAGGAACCCCTAACGTGAGAATTGTCAAAACTGTCAAACAGTTCTGTAAAAGACCAGCTGACTCACCAGCGTGATTATTAGAACCCCTGTGGCTACTTCACCTTCTGCTCTGTTCTCCTCCCTGTGGGGACCTGCAGCCAAATCACCTACGGCACTAGGTCACAGCTGTCCCACATAGACTTTGGGGGTCAAGGGGAAGGGTGAGGAATGGGAGGAACAGTTTTCTTGGCCCTTCATTGCTAGAACTTCCAACCTGTGGTGACTCTAGACCCAAACTAGCAGGCAAGAGTGGCTCTCAAACTTCTGAATAATTCTAGTAATAGGCTATGGTTTAAATCCTCAACACAGTAGTACTGTGGGGCCAAGTGGGAGGCATTTGGGATTTGGGTGTGGCACCCTCCTGAACAGATGTTTTTATGAAACAACATCTCTCCCTGTGTAGCCCAGGCTGGCCTCAAACTCATGGTGATCTTCCTGCTTCAGCCACCCAAGTGTGGGATTGCAGGCATGCGCCACCATGCCCGGCCTTCTGTCAGGCTGAGGCCCAAACAGATGAATGTGTTTCCACAGGAGTGATTTCTTGCTCTCATGGGACTGTGTTAGCTATTGCAAACAGCAGGTTGTGCTAAAGGCAAGGTTCCCCTTCGTGGTCTGCCTCTTCCACACACACCACTATCCTCCTGTTTTTCTTCTACACATAGAACAGCACAGAAACTAGGCAGATACCAGCACCCAACCTGAACTCCCTAGCCTCCTGAACTGTAAGCTAAAGTAAACTCTCTTCTTTATAAATTACCCCACCTCAGCCACTTTCTTATAGCACCAGGAAACAGACTAAGACAAACAGCTATTTTTGTGTGTGTGCTTTCCATGTACTAGGCACTGTTCTAGATATTTTAATCCTGCATCACTTATCCTTCAAATGTGCTAATGTGGGTATTAACCCCAGATGATGGTTAATTTTAGGTGTCAGCTTGGTTGAATTAAGGGATACCTATATAACTGGTGAAGTGTAATTTCTAGATGTGTCTGTGAGATAATTTCTGAAGACCAGGCTGTGAGTTGGTGGGCTGGGTGGGGAAGATCTGCCCTTAAAGGCACAACCTAACCAGCTAGGGGCCACAGAGAAAAGAAAGGCAGCAGCAAGGTGACTTATACCCTTCCTTCTCCTCTGCTCCAGGACATCAGGACCTGCAGGCTCTCTGGACTCCAACTTGTATAGATCCAGGTTTTCAACCTCCATTATCCCATGAACCAATTCCCCTGATAAAGTTCCTCTCATATATTTTCTTATACAGCCTATTGGTTCTGCCTCTCTAAAGAACCCTGACTAACACATCCTATTTTATGGACCTTGCTGGAGTTACACAGAGGAGGGGCAACAAGGCTCCAAACTGGAATCTAAGCCCACAGCCCCAGCCTGCGAAGGCACTGTGCTGCTTCCTGCTGCATGACACTCTAGGCAGCAGGCTGCTACATCCCTGTGGGTGCAACCCCACTCAACCCAAGCAAGGCTCAAGAGCTGCGTCTGAGCCAGGACTCACTGAGGTCGTAGGTCTGTGTGAGCATGTCCCGTTCATACACGATGTCCACTGGAGGCACCGCCTTGGAGATGACTTCCTCGTCATCATCGTCATCGTGGTCATCTTCAACCTTCCGCTTGAACTCCTTCAGCAGCTTGAGGCACCGGACCATGACGTCAGTTCCTGGGAACATGAGCACATGTTTGCCAGCGGTGAGCAGAAGCACAGCCGTCACCCTCAGACACAGGCCCGAGAAAGGTCATTCTCGTCAGTGTCTGCAATGTTCAAAACTGTGTGTCTTAGGGCACTAGACTAGGAAATTTATTCCACCGATTTACTTCTCATTGTTAAGAGAAATGCAAAGAAATGCACATTAAAGAAATGCAAATGAAAAACACCTTGAAGTATCCCATTAGTCCTACTAACTAGTCACCTTTTGTGCTAGAGGCCTGCTCTAAGACAAGGATGTCCCTGTTCCTTCATGTCATCTTCCTGACACCCCTACAGGGCCACATGCAGGAGACATGCGAGCAGCACTGGCTGCAAGAATTAAAAGCAAATTTTTCCTCATCAGCTAATGCCCACTGCTGTGGGGTGTGGCAGCAGGGTAAATGAGTCCTACATGCCTTTGAGAGCGTTCTGAGAGGCTGTTACAGTGACACCGAGTGTGAGAATTTAGGCCATGAAAATAACTCGAAAAGAGGCAAAGGCCCCTCGGACTAATAGGTCTATTCCACCAGTCTTTATAGCTCTAATACAAAAAACGAGGGCCAAGGATGTTACTCGGTGGCAGAGCGGTTGCTTAGCATGTGTGAGGCCCTGGGCTCTATTCCCAGCCCTGTGAACAGCAGCAGCAAAGAGGGACTGAGTGGCAGTTTACCAAGAAGCCAACACACTCTCGACGGACATGCATCTGTCTTCAGATAATCATACCAACCGACATTATGACTTACCGAAGTATGACACTGGAAAAAAAATTGCACACTTGTGCCTCTGGATAAGGACAAACAGGTACAGGGAAAAATAAAAATGTCCTGCCATTTGACATGTGCTAACTCACTGGATCCCAAGGATCCAAGCAGGCATTTTACAGATGAAGAAACTGAGATACAGAGGTGTTAAATCACTTGCCCAAAGCTCCCAACAGCTTGTATGTGACCCAGGCAAAGCTGCTTGGGAAGGGGCAAGGTCATGTGCTCTACGACAGCACAGGAGCAGAGTAATGGACTCTCAAAGATGTCCTCATCTTAATCCCTACAACTGCGAGTATGGTGCCTCACATGGCCGAAGGGACTTGGCATGATTAAGTTCAGGATTTGCAGGCCCTGCTTGCTGTGGTTAAGGATATTAAGAGGAAACTGTTTTGGATTAACAGGGTAGCCCAATGCAGTAGCATGGGGTCCTTACAAGGGGGAGGCAGTAGGGCCAGAGATGGCTTGAAGATGGAGAGGACTGTGAGCCAAGGAACCTGAGTGGCACCTGGAAACTGGAAAAGGCCAGGGAACAGCTTCTCCCCTGGAGCCTCTAGAAGGAACACAGGCCAGGAGACACCTTGATTTGGGCCCAATAAAACCCATCTTGGATAATAACTTGTGTTGTTTTAAGACACTAAGTTTGTAGTCACTTGTTATAGAAGTAATAACAGATGGTTTCTCGGCTGACTTTTGCCAGCAGATGCATGTGCAGAATCCTTGGGTACCACAGCAAAGGGTGGGGTGTTAAGTTGGTCTCTGCAACCCAGGCTCTGCCTGTGAGGTATGAAATGCCTTCCCCAGAGCACAGAAACACAAGCCCTCCTTGGGCAGAGGATTTCTGAGGCACAGAGCTTGCAGGTGAAGGTCACAAACAATAAAGCATCCCAGGGCACTGAACTCATCAAAGGCTTTCTCAGGGGAGACCAGCTGCCAGGATGGCCTGGGCCAAAGGGTCTACAGAACAACAGGCAGCCTCAGTAGCCCTGGGCACAAGTCTAGTACCCATCCCCACATTCTTCAGTGACAGGCAGGCCACCCACACACAACGTTTCATTAGCATAAGCATAAAGCCCTGGATGGCTGCAGCACAGACCCCTCCTACAGCCTCAGCTCCTCGCCCCTTGGATGGGAGCCCTGAGCAATGAAACAGGGAGGGAGGGATGAGGAGACTCAAGTCCATCTGAATAGGCAAAAACTATCTGAAGGCTCAGGTCTCTGGGACTGGGCCCCTACTGGCACCTTTGGGGCTCTCCTTCCACCACCACTTCCAGCAGAGGGTGGCCAGCAGACCCAGCATGCAGCAGACACTGGCCAGCAAACCATTCTCCACCAGAGCTTCCTGTGTCCTCTAGGCATGCCCTTCCCAGCAACCCCTCTCCCAAGGCACTCACGACACCAACCTATTGCTCCCCATAGCACCACCAGTGTCCCGTACAGATTGTACCACATCCTGGATGCTGTCCTAGGCCCCCTACACATGTTGTCTGAGCTGAGTCCCACCACAGCCTTAGGAGGGAGGTGCTAGCACCCTCACTTCCCTTAAGAGGACACCAAGGAGCTAAGTGGCCTGCCTAGACTCCTGTCCCTCTGCTAGGGAGGGACTGGGATTCACCATGCAGGATGGTTCCAGAGCCCTGCCCTATGCCCTGATTCAAAGATGTCAAGGGGACTGAGAGCAGTGGGGACCCAGTGCCAGGGATACTGGCACAAGACAGCATTTTGGGGATACCAGCCCAAGATGCACAACCGATACCCTGGCACCATCCCTTCTGCTCCTGAACCCCCTTTAGGGTTAATGAGCCAGGGAATGACACACAGCAGTGCTCAAACACCAGTGTGAGAGGAGGAGCAATATAAGCTCTCCCGGGCTCAATGCGCAAAGTGGAAGAATCCTCTCAGCCTTTGAAGCTCCCAGCCTTCTCCAGTCAGTTGGTTGTTCTTCCTCTCTGTGGCAGCACATGTCTGTCTGTCCCATGGCCTCTGCAATTACAGCCACAGGCATGTTCATGGTGGGGGGGCGGGCAGTAAACAAGGGCTCCCTTCTCAGCTCTATGGCGTTTCCTTTCACAGGAAAATGAACTCTTTGCTCTCTGATCAGTAAAATGGAATGGCAATGTTCTCTACCTCATGGGGCTAATGTGAAGATGACAGAGGTGACATCTGTTCAGAGGCCACGCTGTGGCAACCCCCTGGCTCTTGCTGTGAGCCAGGCACCACGTTGTGGGTGTAATGTGAGTTAACCCATAAAATCTCAGTCCTGAGGCAAGCAGGTCTCTGTGAGTTCCACTTTACAGATGAGGAAGCTGGGGCACAGGGAGGTTAAGTGACAGAGCTATGAAGTGGCAGGATCAGAATTTAAGCCCAGGTTATCTGCCTCCAGAGTTCACAACCAAGAAAGCAGCCTTCTTACTAATATGACCAGTATGTTGCACTGTGTGGAGATACTATAAACATTAGTGAAGTAAGACAGGCCCTTCTCAATATAGGAGATACCCTACAGCCGGCCTCTGGTCATGGTGGCCTGGCTCCCGGGGGCTCTGATTCTGGGTGTAGTGTGCGGCCTAAGCAGGGGAAGGCTGAGGGTGATGCTTGGGGACTGTGAGATGCTCCTTGCAGACCCACTGGGTATCGCCAGCCCCAGGACAGACAAGGAACATGTGACCCAGAAGTGGATGCTGTGGACAGGACAGGTCTGCTCAACATCTTGGGCCAGGCCTGGTGGGAGGCTGTGGTGCTTGCACAAGTCCTCCAGCGCCACAGCCAGGTGAGCCAATTTCCCTACTGTGACCCCAGCTACACTATGCAGCCCAGTCACAACAGAGAAGTAAGCTCCATTTTATTCACTAAGGCTGTGTGTGTCTCCTTCCTAATGTAACACTGAAACATTTCCCTTTCCCCACATTGTGTGAAGCACACCTGTACTCTGGGAAACCTTGGTAGAGAAGCACATGACCCAGTGGTTCAGAATCGGCCTCTCCTGCTCCACAGCTGGTGCAGGTCCTGCTCTGTGAACCAGGACTAGAAACATCCTGAGCCTTCTGGGCTGTGGGGAGACTGCAGGAGACAGAACAGATGAGGATGGATAGGGCAGGCTGTGTGCCACAATCCTGAGGGACCACCAGGATCACTTTCTCCAGCCCTCATACCTCTCCCACCATTCTAGAGTTTAACCAGAGTCAGAACTCCAGTTTTTAGGGACTGGAGCTACAGTTCAGTGGTAGAGCACTTGCCAGGCATGCACAAGGTCCCTGGCCCAATGCTGCAAAGAAGAATTTTAGTTTTTATTAATGAAATCCCTTCCATTTCTCCTTGCCTTTTTAAAGGAGCCTGTTCCAGATTACAAGCCAGTTAATGCCAAAAGGAAAAGCGGGCAGGGTGAGACGCCAGTAAGAATACACACACCAGGGTGAACAGGGGCTGCCTCTCCTCCACCTGAGCTGCCACCTGCAGACTACCCCCCCACACATGGGATGTAGGGACCGTTAACAGCAACCACGGATCTCTGGCTACAGAGCTTGCTTTCCAGGGACAAAAGGCCAGAGAAGCATGACCAGCCAGACGAGTGTACATGGCCAACCAGCCAAATGACCACACACATGCACACTCGTACACATAAGGAATCTCAGGCACTCTGAAGGTCACACCGAGGTCATCAGCTCACCACAAAGGAATCACCAGATCTCCAGTGTCAGAGATCCAGGAAGGGAGAATTTAGGCACTCTAAGGATCTGGAAAGGAAGGAGGATGGACTCCTTACTGAGCACCTGGCGAGCCAGGCCTTCAGGTGGCTGTTTTCAGAAGCTCTTTCCTTTACTCATCACAAGGCCCCACAAGCTAATACAGTACTGCCTCTTTAAGAAAAAGGTACCTAGCCAGGTACAGTATGCATGCCTGCCCACACTCCCAGCTATTTGGGAGGCTGAGGCAGGAAGATCACATATTAGAGGCTAGCCTAGGCAACTTAATAAGACCCTGTCTCAAAATAAATTCAGTGTTCTGAAAAAGGTATGGAGATGTAACACAATGGTAGGCTGCCCCTGGGTTCAATCCCTAGTCCCAACCGATCAATCAATCAATCATTAAGAGGAGAGGAAAGGAAAGAAGAGGGAAGGGGAAGAAAAAGGAAATAGAAAAGGAAAAGAAGGAAATAGGCTCAGTGGGGTTGTGTGAACTAACTGGTATCTCCTGCCCTAGGCCACTAGGCTGGGTTAGAATTCGAAATTTCTATCAGAAAGCACCATTCACTGCACAGGAAAACCCAGAGTGGCAGTGAAGTGAAAACAATGGCCTGTGTTTCTCACTTTCCCAGGGAAAACTCTCATTTGGCTTCCTAGCAAAATGGTGCTATCAGCTGTGATTAACCCAGGGAAGAACAAAAGCAAGACAGGAACAGATGAGCACAGGGGCAGATTTCCTCTCTTTGGGTCAGTGGCAGGGGGACAGAGCTGCTAGTGAGCCAAGCAGCCAGCACCCACCCCACCCAACACACACACACACACACACACACACCCCGAACCCTGAATAGGAGACAGGCGGTCAGTACCTGGAATCATTTGGAGTCTTGGAAACTACCAAGCAAGCCCTCGGACAACCTGGAGGGGGTGTATGCAGAGAAGCCCGAGCAGGATCCAGGGCAGTGCAGAAATGATAGTGGAGGATGATAGCACAGATTAAGAGGATGGGCTCCAGGGTTGGCCTGTCCAGCGTGAACTTGCCTCTGCCTACTGTATCACCTGACTAAAGTGGTATGTCCTCTCCATGTCTCAGTTTCCTCAACCATAAAATGGGGACAACAGCATCTTCCCATAGAGCACTCAGGGCAGTGGCTGGCATACAAATAATGCTTGATAAATGCCTGTTCCTGCTTTTATCTTTACTATTATTACTACAACTTTGGAAAAGCACATCTTTGAAGATCAAATGTCATACCCAGTCACCCAGTCTGAAAATGTCACAAGACTGCTCAGGGCCCTTAATTCAACCTGATTCCATAAACATTTATTCTGTGCTAGATCCAGAAGAAACAGAAAAATGAGACAGGCTTCCTGTCACTGCAGAAGTCTGTGAGGGAGAGACACTCAGGCCAGGACAGGGCGGGTGAAAGGCCTGGCTGGAAGTTCTGGCTCCTCCAGCAGGAAGCAACCTCCTCTCTGAGGCTCAAGTTCCCCATTGATAACACCAGACTACTGTTAAGTGTGTCTACTATGGACTGGAGGCAAGAACTAAATGAGTAAATACACGCAGGGTGCTTGGCCTACTCCCAGAGCTCAGTGCACACACTCTGGCTGGACGACAGCTAGACGGCTGTGGACCTCAAGAAATGCACCACAATGGCCTGCAGGCTCTGCTTCCAGCTTCCGTGAGGGTGAAAAACATGACAGGCAGATTGGGACCAGGCAGCATGAGGCAGAGAAGGAGTGACATGTTGGTAGGACGCTGAAGAATGTGCAAGATGGTTAGACCAGGCAGAAGGGGAAAGGCATTCCAGGCAAAAGAAACAACACAAGCAAAGGCACAGAGTGGAAAAGGACAGGCATACTGCAGAATGGGGGAGGAGCAGGGAGGAAGGATTAAGGTACAAGGCAGATTGCAGGTGTGCATTCCTTGCTTGGGGATTTTATTTTTGTTTTGTAGGCATGATGTCTGGGACTGGGACTGGAAGCTATTTCTGTGGTGAATATGGAAGCATCCTGGAGGGAAGGAGGCCCACCAGGTAGTCTGAATGTGCAGGTGCTGGGCCTAGGAGCTGTCCTCAGGGATATCACCTGGCTTAGGCCCAGGCACTCACCTACCACCTCCCTTTCCTCAGCAGTCTGGCCCAGTCTCTCCTGGGCAGTAGCACAGGGCTCAGAGTGCTACAGAGGCTGGGTCACACTTTGTGGGCTCAAATCCCTACACCAGCACTAACTGGTCTCTTGTGCCTCCACTTTCTTGGCAGTAAAATGAAGATAAAGAATAGTATCAACAGGAGGGTTAGAAGGATTACAAGAAAAGAAATGATTCTGAGCCCGAAGCCTAGCATACTATCTTGATGGTTTTTCCACCTCCCTCATTTCCCAAGACTGGCCACAAAATGGGATAACAGGGTTCTACATTCCTTCTTCTTTATAAAGCCGTTGACAAGCCCACAGAGTCCAAGGTTTTTCTTACTGCACAAAGCAAATCATGGTATTGACAATAAAACACATGGGACCTCACAAAAGTTTGAGAAACTGTATAAACTATATAAAAGTTTTAGAAACTGTAAAAGTTTTAGAAACTGGTCTACAGTCTCAGTCATCAGTAAATACTCACTACAAATGTCATCTCCTCAAAATACTTGGGCTGAGTGAGCGAAATGATTAGGTCCCCCAAGTTTTAAACATGTGTGACCAAAACAGATGGGAACGGCTCGGTATAAACAGTACAGTGGTAAGCACAATGACCACACAGCCAGGTGCCGTTTAAGAAGGTACCATCTCCTTGCTAGGACACACCTTAGTCACATTCCTGGTCCCCACGCAGTGACTGACTGCTGCTGACAACCACACGCTCACAAGTTCTGCCCTGGCCTTCAGGCCATCCCAGCTCAGACAATGGCCTCTTCTTGTGTCTATCCATGCAATCAGCTGGCTACACCCGAGAAAGGGCCCGAAGCAAACTCTCCCCAGTCCCTCCTTCTGCACATGACCAGTCATCGGTCCTGTCCACCTCTGTCACTGCTGGCCCGTCTGGTTTTCCCCATCCCTCACTCCTGTCCTCTGGCTGCCAGCACACTCTTTCCAAAGCACAGCTTGGATGGACAATGACATGAGTTCCTGCTGAGCAAGGATGATGGGGCCCACCGTCTGAAGAGCGAGCCGCAGAGGAAGGAAAAGGACCCTTCCCGGCACAAGGCGACCTCTGCCATGTACAAGTTACTCAAGGCCCAGAGGGATGCATGCTGTATTTCACACCCTCTTCTTAAATTCTCTTAACAGCTTTTACTGTTAAAATGTTCTTGCTTCTTTTATCTTAATTATTAGTTATGGTAATTTTCACTTTTTAAGCAAGTGTCCTTTAATCACTTTGTTGCTTTTAACTTAAAAGAAATCTTACTTATTTTTAAGTGTTTTAACTGTTTCTCCCACACACACCATTAATTATCTAGGTTTTAATATTTTCTGACAATCTTTTTCTTTTTATGTTTATGTTCATCCTTTATCTTTTCTTCTGGTCTTCAGTTTTTCGATTCCAGCTTTTTGGTTCTGAAGCTCTTTTGAGCCCTTATATTTATTTTATTGCATTGCAGTCATTCTTAATAAGGCTCATTTCTCTTTTTTCATAGCTTGTATACTTTAGTACTACAAGAACTTTTTAAATGTCCCCTTTTGCCATTTTAATGATTGTAATTTACTTTGCTGTATTCTGTTATGTTTCTTGGTTTAGCTTGCATTCTGTAATTTAAATTTTAATAGCATCACTGAAATTTAATTCATGTATCATATAATTCACTCGTTTAGTGTGTACAAGTTAATGGTTTTTAAATACATTCACAGGTTTACACACCTACCGACAGCTAATTTTGGACCATCCCCATTATCTCCAACTCTTTAGCTTTCACCCCCCCTGCCCCTCACCCCATATCTGCTCTAAGGGATTTATTTACTAATCCTTTCTTCTAGAATTTTCTATTCTGGGTTTTCCTACCAGTGGAATCACGTAGTAATGACCTTTTGTGACTGGCTATTCTTTCCCCATGGAATAGTCTTGGCATCCCTGTGGGATATCAGCTGATCACAGCAGCTCAGGTCTGTCAGTTCTATTCCACTGTTCAAAGTCTACATCCTGAGGGTTGTTGCTTTGTGGTGAGTGTTGAAAGCACAAGTGTGAATTCTTCTACTTTATTCTTTTCAGGACTGTTTAAGCTTTCTGGGTCCCTTGGAACTCCTTATGAACTTTAGAAGCAGCCTGCCAATTTCCACAAAGAAATCAACTGGGAATCAGATATGGATTTTGTTGAATCAGATTAGTTTGGGGAGTATTATCTACCATCTTAATGTTAAGGCTTTCAATCCATGAACATGGGGTGTTTTTCCATTTACTTAGATCTTAAAATGTCTTCTGATAATGTTTTGCAGTTTTTAGAGAATACAGTTTTCATTCCTCACGTTAAATTTACTTCTGAATTATACTGATCCTGAAGTATCAGCATACTGGGATCAGAAGTATACCGATTCTCTCTTGCATCCTGAAGACTTGCAACATGTGCTTATTTTTTAAGAGTCACAGAGCTATAATTACAGCTACCTGGGAGCTAAGGAAGGAGGAGTTCCAAACCAGTCTGAACAAGTGGCCCTGGGGTCCACTCCTAGCACCACAAAAAAA